>WMED01003417.1:0-12689 GCA_019650415.1 Pipa parva
ATTGACTTTGAAAACCAATATGTGTGTTCAACTATAAAATTACGCATGTGCCGAACGTTTTGCTAAGCAATTATTGGAGATTGGCAATGGGAAGATGGCTATAGACAGATCTACACAATGTATCACATTAACAACAAATTTTTGTAAGATGACATCAACCAAAGACAAATTGATACAAAAGGTTTTTCCAAATATCGCACGGAATTACAAAAATCATCAGTGGCCAAGTGAACGTGCCATATTGGCAGCTACGAACAACGATGTCAATGCCATAAATTTCAGTATTCAAAACGGAATAACAGGGGAAACGACAATGTATAAGTCCATTGATACTGTGATTAATCAAGACGAAATTGTCAATTTCCCCACGGAATTCTTGAATTCACTCAATTTGCCAGGTATGCCACTGCACATTTTAACACTGAAAATTGGCGTGCCTATCATTCTTCTTCCAAACATCAATCCACCACGACTTTGCAACAGTACAAGACTTTCTGTGAAAAATATGAAAAACAATGTCATCGAAGCTACAATTCTGAATGGGAAATTCAACGGGGAAGATATACTGTTGCCACGTATTCCAATGATCCCAACAGATATTCCATTTGCAGTTTCTGGTGTGACTTGCTTTTGCAATGACCATCAACAAAGCACAAGAACAATCGCTGCAAGTGTGTGGCCTAGATTTAGAGAATCCATGTTTCTCACATGGACAACTGTATGTGGCCTGCTCACGCGTTGGAAAACCTGATTTATTCGTATACGCACCAGACGGAAAAACCAAAAATATAGTATATCCACAAGCACTCAAATAAATAGAATTTAAATGACACTTTCAAATGATTTGCTGATGAAAATAAATACATATTAATAAAAAATGACAATGCAAATTGATTTTTTTTTTCATAACGCGTTTTCTTGAATTTCCTTTTTTCTGATATCGCGCGACGGCAAGTTAGTTTTCCTATAGTCCTCCCTTCAAGTTCAGCAAACCCTGATTCAGTATTACTCAAAAAGACTACAAGAGCTTACAGCAACTGCTTTTTTTTTTTTTTTTTTATAATTTGAAGTTTTATTGTTTCAACAAATAGATTAACAAAACAGTTAATTATAACAATAACATTCGCAATCTTCAAAAATTATCCAACATTGCTAAGAATTTCTGTGATGTATTGAAGACATAATATTTCCTTGGTACTTTCATTCAGTTACAGTTATCTTTATGTTTGTATCCATAAACTTTCTCTAACAAAAATCTTTAATGTGTTTGTATCCTTTAACAGTTCTTTGCATATATTTGGCTAAACATCATTAAACCTATAATACTTCTAGCTTAAACAGGACGTTCCATTGTTTTTATGGGTTATCAGGTAGCTAGAAATAAATTCGGGGTCTTGGTATTGGAATGTAGGGAGGAGGGAGGGTATTGGCACTGGTATGAAAAGAAGCAAGAAGTAGGCTCCTCAGTATCCAAACATTACTGTTAGATTGGTCTTTCATTAGTTTCTTGGTTTTCTAGATATTGAAACCAAGGGAGCCACATTAGCTCATGGTCATATTCCTCATTATTTTGGAAATATCAAATTTTCTCCATTGTGTGGATCCAATTTATCTTGGACACTAGTTCTCTTAATCCTGGAAGTGTCTGTTTTTTCCATGCTGCCGCCAGCAGTGTTTTGGCCGCTCACTTTTCCGAGTTTAATCTGACTTTAAGTTTCTCTTGGTAAATATCGCAAGATTTTTTTCAATCAATATTTACCGGCCCAAACTTTTCGATACAAATTGTCGTTGAAAGGTAGCCATGCCACTAATGTAAAATATGGCTGCCTTTCCATTGAAAAATTTAGGTCGATAAATATCGATCAAAAAAATCTCATAATATTTTCCGCGAGAAACTTCCGTGATCTCTTGGGAATAATCTCGGAAAAGCAAAATTGATATTTTACGAATTTATTACATTTTACCCTAAGAATTTTTATGTATGTTAAACTATACTATGCAAAAACACTGCATGTTGCTCACACCCAATTAAATTTAAATTGAAGTCCACAAGGTTTTATTCATTCATGCTGTGACTACCCAGTTACATCAGCCTAACTGAGTGCAAAAGAGTAGGAACAATCTGTTTTTGGAGGTTATTTGTTGGCTCCTTTTCCAGATGCATATTTAAAATTTGATTTCATGATCATTTTCATGTGATGAGGTTGATATGATTTTATAGGTTATGATGTATTCATATGCATTTGTAGGTAAATAAATAAGTTCACGATTAGTCCATAAACCGCAATAAGTTGAAAATATATAGGTAATGAAGTTAAAAATCAATAGGTAATACAAATTTACTAATAATTTTTAAGAGTATACTTGTTCTAAGGAAATATATAAACTCTTCTTTATAAATTCATGAACTTATACAAATACAAGCACACCTAGCTTAAGGGATACAGTAATGGCCCCTAAGAACAATATTTTAAGTTATTCAATGTGAAATTAAGCAAAATTAATACAAATACCAGGATGTATTTTAGCAGTGGAACAATGATTATATTTAATGCTTGGAGGTATTCAAAATTAAATGGATGAAATCACGTGCTGATAGAATTGTCCATTTATAGAATCACTGTTTAAATAATTCACAATATCTTTTATTGGCTTCCATTTTAGAGAGCCTTCCTTCTTTAATGTGACCTTACATGACTCTCAGCAGTACTTCTGCTCAGGCAGTGTTGGACTGATGCATCTTGAGCCCACCACAGATGCCATTCTCAAGGGCCATTTGCAAGGGCTAGCAAAAGTTGTCATCACTAGAACGATCATAATAATGTATCAATTTGGCAGAACATTACAGAAGAGACAATTGCTCAAGTGTTAATGAAATTAAAGGTAGCTAGGGACCTGCAAATGTTCAAAGAGATACTTTTTGGCAACAGGCTTGGGCTCATCCAATACTGGGGCTTACTGGAGGATCCTCTGTGGCTGTGGTTGGCTAATCCAACCCAGTGCTCAGGCCATATATGACTATAAGTTACTGGGTTAATTGGTAAATAATATTTGAAAATGGACACCTAAGAAAATAACTTTTATATTAATTCAGATAATATAAGATCACAATTGTGAATGTAAAAAAAAAATAGTAATTGAAGGCTACATTCAGCTTATTTTTGGTTATTCTTCAGCTTGTGCACTGATTAATAGAAGTTGGGCTTCTTTCAGTATTAGATGTCCTTCATTTTGGCCTCTTGGGCTATAAACATTAAGAAATGCATGTATTTTTTTTTTTTTCTATTGAAAGTTGGAGATGACGGATTAAAATAAAAGAACCTTTGAATCTTGACCATTGATTCAAGCGATATTAAGACTATAAATCTTACAGAACAGAGCCAGTCTTAGCAGCTCAGCAGAAGTGAGTTAGAGTAGATTACCACTCTTAAAAAGAAAAGGAAAAAGCGATGGAATTTTCAGAGTAGACTGAAGTCAGTGTTTCATTTTTTACTTGTTACACTTTACCAGTGAAAAACCAAATAAATGTATTTGTGATTGAACTCATGGATATGCAGGGTTAATATTTTAGACTAGACTAGTAATGAGGTTTGATAGGGTTGGGTGCCACTGGACTGCAGACTGTACAGATAAAGTGGTGACAGTAACTAGAAGAAAATGGGATGGAATTGGTCTTCAGTCCTGGATTACTGTTCAGGAGAGAAGAATATTAAGCTTGTCATAACTACTCAGTGCCTAAAATCCTGGAGAAATAAAGCATAGTTGGGGATATTCATCAATATTTGCAATTGAACATTATCACTATTGTGTTATAACAATTTCTGTAAAACTGCAAAGTAAACCTGAAAGGTACTAGCTTTGGTGCAGCCTACTTTGCTAACTGTAAGGGTAAATAAAACTACAGGAGCAAATTTCTATATTTACATTTCTTTGGCTGTTCTGTATTTACCTGTAATAGCATAGATTATTGTTTACGGGTGGAAAGTAGATATTTTTTGTTTTACTGCTTAGCAACAGAGACTGATGTATTCGAGTTGCTTTTATCCTTGGAATGTATCACAAGTCTTCCAAGGTCTTCATTGTAATAAATTCCCTAGCTAGTGCTATGGACAAATAGGGCAAGGAAATAGCTATAAGAGGAACAACAAGGTTGTCACCAATGTGACTGTGGCTTTGGTGACTCAAAGAGTCAGTGAAACACAATAACTGTAAAGGCAACGCATACCAATTCAATACATTTAATGTAAGTTATATTTTATGTTTAAAACCAAATAAAAAGTTATATAAAAAAAAAAGAAAAAACAAAACATGTCATTTGCTTCAGATTGTTAGTTATCCCTACATGGTGCTTGTTTAAAAATATCTTTCAACTTAAATGACTGATTTGCAGTAATTGGCGTTAAGATGATATCATTCAGATATCTTCAAAAATATTCACAGACATATTAGCAAATATAAAAAATAATGAACCCTTATAAAAATAAAGACGTGCGTTTAATTTGAATGTGTCTTATTACTGTGTTAGAACAAACCAGGGTAATATATAACACATGGATCTGCCAAGCAGGATACGTAAAAACAGGGCCGGTTCTAGCGCTGGGCGATGTGAGCGACTGCCCAGGGCGCAATCTATTTGAGGGGCGCTGTCGCCCACATCGCCCACCGCAAACTTACCTCCTCCAGCGTTCCAGTGACGCTCCTCCTCTGAGCGCCGCCCCACAATGAGGTCACATTCCACTACCCTAATTGTGGAGCGGCGCTCAGAGGAGGAGCATCGCTGGAACGTTAAAGGAGGTGAGTTAGGGATGCTGGGCGGGTGTGCACCAAGTGGGGGGAGGGTGTGCAAGCCGGGGGGGGGGAACACGGAGGGGCGGTACTGCCAGGGCGCCCATAGGGCCAAAACCGCCCCTGCGTAAAAAGAGGTGTATTGCAAGTGCATAATGAATCGGGGAGTATTTGCTGTAGTATTTGCACACATCACTTATTCTGCTGTTAATCAGGAACCTGAAACCTACTTTTCATGTTCTGCGCTTTTCTCATAAGGCCCTCCCTGTCAGTGCATACTATTGGGGATATTTCCTTTCTGCCAGTAAGGCCGGACAAAAGGTTGAAAGACCATCCCTCCTCATAGAGTATAGCAGCCAGTGGCTCCACCTCTTCCTCAGTCTTCCTTTTGTCCCAACAAGGCAGGACAATGAAAGACTCTACTGAGCAAAAGAATACTTTGGGCCCCACCAACAATATATCTATAGTCCCTTTTGGATGTAGGTATATGGTGAAGAAAGGGCATTACAAGAGAAGACAGCTTTATATTCCTATAATCCCTGTCTGGTATAGGCATATACTGCAAGAAGAAAGCGTTCTTCTGAAATAATAGTCACCAGAATATAAACAAGGAAGAGAGAACCAAAATAGGTAGGTCCCAGGCACCCATGTAGCAAAAAATGAGTCCAGGCATTGCAGTTGTAAGTACAGTTTTCTTTTTAATATAAGCACACATTAAAATGTCCACAAGGCATACGTCTGTACGTTTTAACAAAGGTTAATGGGAGGAAGGGGACGTGGCATTACAAGATAAATTGAGTTTCATATTAAAGAAGTCAACCAAAATGGTGTAATTTAAATACTAAGATACAGCATGGTTTTGAGTTACTGTTACACCTCAGTTTATGGTGAGCCAGTAGATAGCAGCTACCCACAAGAGAGAGATTCTGGACAACCGGTTTGTTCAGTACGAGCATTTAAAGAGTCATCAGTGTATTTATATCCTTAAAGGGGCTGTAAAATCCAGATATATTGTGGATAGTTAATTCTATTTAGAATTTTTAGAATAAATGCATTATTAAAACAAATATTTTTTAGAATAGCATCAATTTTTTGGTTGTCTACTAATACTTACTTTATTATTGCAATGTTGCTATTATCTGTTGCTAGAAAAACATTTATCCATCACAGAGTTTTAGTAGCATTTAAAGTTTGATGCAGTTGTTGCAACCTGCTCTGTGTTAAAACCTGCTCTGATCTGCTATTATCTATCCATGGCTATCTGTAAAAAAGATAAAATAGTGATTTTGTTTATGTTAAGAAGCTGGCTGTAACAATTGCAGCATGCTTGGGTATGCTTGAGCTGCTGATCCAAGGTATCCAAGAGCAGCCGAAAAACTAAACAAAAAATGACAATAAGGGCAGTTAATTAGATAATGATAGTTTTGGTGATTAACATTAAAATAACTGGAAATTGTACTAGTGGCATTTATTTATTTATGTATGTATAACTTTATTTATAAAGTGCCACAAATTTACACAGCGCTGTACAGTTCAGTAATACAAATATAATACAGACATGGGAAAAGTGCATTGTACAAGGATACCTCACTTTAAGGGGGTAATTCAGCAATGTGCGAAGTGAGGTCCGGATCCTTCGCATCACTTCGCACATGCTGTTATGCGCTCGCTGATGTCTTGCATGCGGACATCAGTGAACGCCTTAAAGGGATTCCTGTCTCAGTGAAGCGACTCGAGTGCTCTCCCCGAGACTGGAATCCCTTTGAAAGCGTTTGCTGATGTCTGCGTACAGGACATCAGCGAGCACATAATAGCATGTGCGATGTGATGCGAAGGATCCGGAGCTCACTTTGCACATTGCTGAATTACCCCCTAAGTGAAGAGTTGTGATCGACACAAGAGGTTGGAGGTCCCTTGCCCGTAGAGCTTACAATATAAATATTTGAGATACTTACTGATGTCTCTTATAAGTGAACATTGCCTAGATTGTTGAGGCTTTGCATCACTGTCAGTTCTCCTTACTTAATATGCTCTTGGGTTGTGAACATATTTGTTCTATAGCTGTGTGAGGCAGGAGACCTTGAAGTTGGACACACACAACTGTAATGCATTCAGGCACACAACATTACACAGAGAATAATAAGTAGAAACCCTGAGTTCTAGGTCAATATAAGAATGACATGATCAATAGCAGTAAAGTGACTTTATCCTATACAGGTACATAGCACATGTTCAATGGAAGTAGATGGACTAGTGTTGGGCTACATACAAGAATTATGCTTAGATCAATAACGGTAAAGCAGTTGAATCAAGCTTAGTAGCATTATGGTCAGTATGAATAATACTCCTTAGCAAAGATTTGAATGGGCTGATTTTTTTTTTTTATATCAGAAAAAAATGTTGATGCACATGGAAACATAACTGGTGCTTAATCATGCAGACAGTAGCAAAGTTCTTCATTCCTTTTAAATAGGAAGAGGGAGCAGCTGTACTTCTGTTTCTTCAGTAAAGTCTGCTCCATTAGTACATATTAATCTAAACAACAAATTCATGAAAGGCTACATCTTATGCCAGCCAAGAAAAGAAGGCAGCAAAGTTCCATAATGTAACTGAATATGTGGAAAAATGTACTGTACTCATTTGTTTCTCTTAATGCAAAGATAAAGGGCTTAAAGTAAGCAGCATCACAGATTCGGAACTTCCATTCCCAGCATTCCCAGCATCCTACTGGTCAACAGCTCTCTCTCCTTGTATGTGCTTGCTTGGATTTGCCATTCCCTGTGTTTGACTTTCTATACTAAAGAAATGAGTTGGTTTTCTATCATCTTTTCTATCATCTACCCTCTGCGTAAACTTAATTTGATATAATTAAACGCAACAAGAGTTGCTGGTATATGGGACAGTATAATTGATAATCTATTGATGTGAAATGCAAAGACGTTTCTTCAAAAGGAGTCTTTGAAGCAAATCAAAAACCTTCTGGTAGTGTTCATAAATGTAATGACTATATAATGACAGTGGAGTATGGAAGGGTAATATAATTATTCTAAAGTCCATTGATTGAGAGGATGATCTTTTAAAAAGGTAGAGGTCATCCATTTTGGACTAGCAGTGAGGCAATTAGTTACATTAAAGTAAAGAGATTAGAGGGTGGTAGAGAAATGCAAGTATCTATATTATGTTATATATTAAAGTATGCAGTAATTTTCTGTAAGCATTTGTATATATGAAATTAAAAAAAAAATGTGTTAAAACAAAGGTTGATGGGAGGAAGGGAACGTGGCATTACAAGGGAAATTGAGTTTCATATTAAAGAAGTCAACCAAAATGGTGTAATTTAAATACCAAGATATGGCGTGGTTTTGAGTTACTGTATTTAAGTCAGTAGATTTAGTATGTTTACTATACAAACATCTTGGGATCAAGATTTATATCTGCACATTGGTATTTACAGTACTACGTGTAATATTATTTACCACTAAATTGTACAAAGTAGGGTACCACTACCCTAAAGATATCAATCCAACAGGCTTAAAGAAATTGTAATGTCAATGTACAATTTGCTAATTATATTTCAGAACTGAAATATAGCGTATTCACAAGGATTAGCGCAGTGTGTAGTCCTCTATAAATATTATCTCTCAGGCTGTATCTTACGTCTTTTGTGGTTCTGGCCTGACCTTGTATGTCTTATGTAAATATGGTTTTCTTAAGGAGAAATAAATGCTTCTTGCCTTTTAGACGATCTACACCGTAAAGGAGACATAATTTATAAAAGAGATGTAATCTCTCATAAATCGACCATTATAAAAAAGGTGATGCCTTCTGCTGTTTGACCTAATACTGCTTCTGTGCTTACTTGGTTCAGTGATTTTGAAGAGGAAGCAGGAAGTGAGGAGGATTGCTGCACTGCAGTGGAAGACCTAAAGATTGGCTTTTACAGAGAACAGAAGGCAATGTTAGTGAAAAAAAAGCAGTTATTATCCTCCCTCCCAAAGGGCGAAATTCAATAAACTCAGAAAGACCGGGAAAGTTAGCTATGCTACCAATGTAAAGTATCTTTACCTTTCCATTGAAAAATTTTAAAAAATCGAGATCGAAAAACTTGATCTCGAAAAATCAAAAAAATCTCATGAGAACAATGCAAGATCTCACTCATTAAACTCAGAAAGACTGAAGGGGTTATTCACTGAGGTGCGAATTCGACTGTCGAATTCTCAAACAGCGGATTCCCATAGCAAATCCGCGACAATTTCCCCATTGTAAAGTCGCGACAATTTTTTTTAATGTTAAGATTGTGACAATTTTCCCATAATAAAGACTCGACTGCGACAATATTCTCATTATAAAGATGCGACTGTGACAGTGGCAGCCTATTGAAACTGTCACTATCTAGTGAATTTGCACCTATACTCAACAATTTGGACTTTAGTAAATAACCCCCTGAGAGCGGACTTTCAGAATTTAATAAATTTCACCCTAAGGGGGTAATTCACCATTGTGCAAAGGGAGGTCCGGATCCTTCGCCTCACTTCACACATGGTGTTATGCGCTCGCCGATGTCCTTCACGCAGACATCAGCGAACACTTTAAAGAGATTCCAGTCTCGGCAAGAGCACTCAAGTCGCCTCATCGAGACTGGAATCCCTTTAAAGCATTCATGCAGGACATCAGCGAGCACATAACACCATGTGCGAAGTGAGGCGAAGGATCCGGACCTCACTTCGCACAATGGTGAATTACTACCTAAGAGTCAACCCTAGACATTATGAACCTTTAGTTCTCTTTTACGTGAAAATGCACATTGATTCAACTATAGTCCATAGCCTAAAAATTCTTTAATAGAACCAACATACTGGTGTAGGATACCACTAGTTAACTAGCAGCTGTATGCACATGCACTGAGCCCAGAGACATTTTACATAAATGAGTGCAGCAGGAAGGCTGCTAGATTCTCATTAATCCCAAAGATTAAAATATGATCAGCACCACCATTTTTATTTTAAAAATAAAAACAAGATTATTTCAGAGGGTACATGGGACCTAGGGCACTGCACATGAGACATGGGGGCATATATGTAGCAATGCACTTATAGTGACTTGCATGTAAAAACACTGATATTTCCCATGAATATCTGTATTTTAGTGGTAGTTTGCATGACCCTGTTGACTTCTGTTCAACTTTATTTTGGCAGCCAGATAAAGAGAGGGACTGGATTGCCATGACTTGTTTGGAAAAACATTGCTGTTTGATGATACAGCAATGAGCAATTATATTTACTGATAGCAGCTATGTTATTAAACAGACCTCATGCACAAAGCGAGTCCCGGCACTCCAACGTGTAAGTAAAAAGTTTTCTTAAAACTTTTTACTTACACGTTGGAGTGCCGGGACTCGCTTTGTGCATGCTGTCTGAAAGTCCGTCCTCCCTGGAGCACCCGTTACATATAGAGGTTGAGCGGTTAGTATTTCATATGATTTATTAAACAGACCTCACCCAGTTCGATTATTTTATGTGGTTCTTTAGATAATACAGTACAGTGTGCCAGAAAGCAAAGTAGATAAATATAATTTGTAGATAAAATTTACAATTTTTGGAAACACAGCTTGAATATACAGTAACTATAAATGCATTTGAGGCATTTTTATTTTTTGGTGTTACTGTTCTATTAATTATACTACTCTCACTTTCACCATTTAGGGTACCCACAACCACTTATTGATTGGAGGCAAGGGACAAATATGGTACCATGAATTTTTCTTTAATACAGAATAATCTTAGAGATAATAAACTATAAAGTTTAAAATGCATACGTTTAAAATAATGCAATGAACACACTGACAAAGCATTTTTTAGTGGAAAGCTAATGCAGCTATTCTGCTTCTTGCAGGTTTCTTTAGTGAGGACCTACCAGGAGTAAGGATGTCCTCCTCTAATTGGTGGAGAGCAGCTCTTACTTTCTAAAGGATTAAACAATAAATTTACATTGTGATATTAATGAATATAGGTGAATCTTCAACATATATTCTACATATGTTTAATGTTAAGCCATTGTGGCTATGACTTTTTAGTGAATTGCACCCTCTTCAGCCAGTTTGTGAAAGGATGTGCTAAAGTAGCATTGTGTAATTAGCACTGATCTGTGGCTCTAAACTGAAATCAGACAAGCTTGCTGCACCCTTAATAAGAGAGATCAACCTAGGAGTTTTTATCTCTGGTTGTCCATACTAGGGAATCAAGCCTACCAAAAATTGGTGCAGGAACATCTTTTTCTGTCTTTCATTTCCTACTGGTCATAGCTCATAAAGACCCATCTGTAATGTCATCAACTTTTGGGCCCTCTTTAGGTTATACAAGTCTACAAAGTGAGAGGGGCAAGCTGTTAGGGTATTCACAATGATGGTTTAAAGTCTGACTACCATGAAGTCTGCTGTTAGGTCTACAAAGGTGGGACTCTAATATTTCTCTTGGTAAAAATCAGGACCAGCTGTGTAACAGGAAGGATGGTAGTGAACCCAGGTGTCTAAGTGCAGACCTGGGCAAACTATGGACCACGGGCCAGATCTGGCCCTCCAGACTCCTAAGACCAGCCCGTGGCAAGATGGAAATAGGGGGCATGGCTAACTGCCATAGGTGTCTGCACACTAGACCCCCCCCCCCCCCCCGGCCCTCTGAAGCCATCCGGGCCATTCATGCGGCCCGATAGCAAAAATAATTGCCTGCCCATGTCCAAGTGTCTTGATTCTGCTACAGATTAAAGCTGATAAGGCGTAGGGTAACAGGTGAGCTTGCCTCCAATTAATTACCCTGAAAAGACCCCAAAGAAAGTTTGAGAGTCTAGTTAAATCATCCCCACAGAAAAAGGTCCTGTACACTTGAGATACAATTGAAAGTACCATCTGTGGGTAACTGTAAACTGTCACTGTACTGTCATTACTGCTGCAATCTGCCTAATTTACTTACCCTTTCTCTGTCCATTATAAGTATTAGTTAACAGTTGTAAGAAAATCATACATCATTTTACTAGTATCTGTAAAATGTACCACTCTGAAGTTATAAGAGGGTTCTCTTTGTTTAGATGGATCATCTAGTCTTCTAATGGAAATGTAACTCCTGAGAGCACCAAAGCACCCCTCTTAGCAAAACTATTACTCATATTTTTGGATTTTAGTACGTTGCCAAAAACGGCATTCAGCTTATCATACTTCCATCATAAACCTCATTCACAATGTAAAAATTGCCAGTTATATATAAATACAAACATTTAGCTGCTTCTCCTGTTACTAAGAGCAACGTGGCATCTCACACTAAGAAATAAAATCCCTTTTGCATGGAGACTGATACTGTGAAAACTCTAAACAATAAAATTTATTGCGAAAATCAAGGATTTATTGCCAGACCTTTATTGCCAGAGGAACAGGTCATAACTAATATTTTTAACCAAGGTCACAGCCTAAGGAAGCCTTAGATGAATTTTCCCTTTAGCACAAAGCAAAACCTAACATTCTTTTTTCTTATAGATATATATTTGATTTCAGAGACAGATGGGAATAGCAGTACACCTACGGTGCTAATAAACTATCAGTTGTAGTGTACTTCACTGCAGTGCTATTTTTGACAAGTAAATTACCCTGACAAGCTAAATTCTAACTTGTACTTTGCAGTAGGAGATCTTGATTTAGAGACCCAGTGCCTGCATATAAGTTGTAAATGTGTATTTTAAGGGTTCAGCTACTGTACTTCATATAATCGTGTTGCTGGCTTTATAGTTTTTTGGCAGAAGTGGGTTTTATTGACAACAAAAATGTGTATATTGTAATTGATTATGACTGTAACATAATGTCTTTCAACACTTTGTTAAACTGTGGAGTGGACAATATTGTAAGCTCAGCATTAAATCTG
>WMED01003418.1:0-14619 GCA_019650415.1 Pipa parva
AGACTTTGTAAAAATTAACATTTGTGTCATTCTCAAAACTTTTGGCCATGACTGTATGCACATTTAGAATTACCCACCTCTACATGTAATAAGAATAGCTATGAAAGTGTAATCTAACAAATAAATTACTTGCAAAGAACTAAAAAAAAAGTGAAATATTGAAGAAACACTAAAACAAAAATTCCATATTTTTCGCTCCATAGGACGCACCTAGAATTTTAAGGAGGAAAATAAGAAAAAAAATTCTAAGCCAAATGGTGTGCTAAAATATTTAAAGGGGAACTAATGGTAGAAATTAAATTAATATATATAAAATATACCTGGCACTAGCTGGGAAGTCCTAACTGTCATGGGGATTGGAGCAGCTGTGAAAAAATGTAGTGTTTCTTTAACTCCTGAAGAAGCCGCAGACTGTATCATAGTGGCAAAACTCATTGAGAAGTTACAGAAGGCTAGCTTCTAAGTGCATCAGTTTATTACATGCTTTTTATGACCTTTATTAAAGGGTATTTTATGCTATGCAAGTTTTCTCTGCTTTTTCATGATGGTGGGATGAGATTTCATTTTAATCCGCTTGTCACTTCATCTGCAATAAAACCCTGATCAAAGTATCCAGAACTGTAAATCTATTGAATCTGGTGAGCTCTCTTATTCACTAGAGGTGGGGTGTAGGTGTGTTTTATCTTTTGTTCACGTTTTTTGGAGACTTTCCATATATCATCTTTTTTGTCACACCACGTTTCACTATAGATGGTGATTTTGGTATCTCAGCACTGTCTATCTCCCTTGATATATTGATAAGGCACTATTTGTGGCCTTTTCTTGTTCTTTTTTTTACAGTTTTTTATGTAAGTGTAATGTCATTAAAGGTTGTTAGTGGACTCCCTAGTTACAGTTAGTTTAAATATTTTGGATTTTAGCTGCCAAATATTCTCTTCTAGAAAAATCATTCATAAATACAGAAAAGTAAGAATAAAATATTTCATTGAATACAAATGCAGATAATAAGTCATAAAAAAGAACAATTTTGACCATAAAGTCAACAATTCTTCTTCCTAATTAATGAAAACCTACAAAATATTATTGGAATTTAAAGCACTTGTGACTCTCATAGAGACTACAGGTTTAGTTGTATGTACCATTTTGACAAATTGACATATCTGCCAGACAAAATTCTATAAGAGTAAGTGGAATTATCCTCTGTCAACTATTCTGCCATTGGCTGTTTATTCTGTTTGTCAGTTTGAGGAAATGGATACTTGCCTTGTGGATGATTTAAGCCTTTTTTTTCTCAGTGACATGCCATGATCTTCTGGATATTTTTTTTGATAATTCAAACATATCAGTGATTTTAGTTACTGAAAAGAATATGCTTACATTGTTTCTTTCATGCCTATGAATTATATAACACATGACCCTACTTCTTTTGATAAACTGCAACTCCTAAGATTCTTCGAGAAGGACAGAAGAAGCTGAAGAATCACTGAATACATCCTGCTGACATTAATAAACTGACAGTTTCAATCCTAAATTACTAATAACAAAGCAGGTGTTCAACAGAATAGTGCATGAGATTTGTCATTAGCACAGGTGGATATGCCATAATGACAGATTAATCTGCAGCTCCTCTTTGAGTATATCCTAAGGTTTCAGCACTTCTGGGGTCCTTTTGGAATTTAGTTCATTCATACTGCATTATTATTATTATTTAGCATTATTAAATCATCCATCAAGCTTTCACCTATCTTAATCTAACATATACTGCAAAAATTCTGTTGAAATAGTGTAGCAACTAGGGATTTATTTGCATTTTCATCTCATATAAGTATAGCCCAGTTACCTTTGTCAATACCTGGTTCATTAGCTTCTTCCCTCAATGCTTAATAGACTAATTACTCAGAAACATGTCCAATAATACAATTGCAATGCTTTGTGTCCAGTATTTTAAATAACATTGCTAGCATCCAGTTATATTCTGCAAGTTACCTTGTTTATTAGCCTAGTAACATTGCAAAGTACTATTTTCCAGGGGTGAAGTTAGGCTACATTCAAGGGGGTTATTCATCAAAGTATGAATTTTTGTTGCATAGCTTTTCCACATCTGTTCACATCAATACCATTAGGAAGTCACAAATTCATTTCTCCTTATTCATGAAGCAGAGAAGAGCGACAGACGCCATTGCATGCATAGTGTGTCATAGTCAGTCGCACAATAGTAGGATGAGAAGTTATGTGGGGTGAGGAGAACTCCTCTAGTGAAGGGCAGTGACGTCAGTCTCATCATATCCCACTAACTAATTTACTCACAATCGCTATTGTTAGTTTTGAATGAATAGTTGCCTTACACAACACTGGAGCCCTGCCACCAAACCACTCAATTCGCCACTCTTTTTGTGGTGAAGGCAAACAGGTGAATTCGGAGCAATATGCACTGCAGAATACGCTCCTTCGACAGACTCCATCGCATGCTGAATGGCCGAATTACCTGTGCACTCACACGCAAATTGATGAGAAGGGCTCCGTAAGTCAGCGACTGGAGTAAGCGTCAGAATTGGTCGCGAATTCCTCACATCGCAGAGATTGTTGAATAAGCGGAGTTGGAGAAGTCACGAATGGACATGAATACAGGCACATACACAACTGTTTGGACTTTGATGAATATCCCCCTTCAGAGTTTGCATTTTCCAGTACCCAGTAGCCTATTATTTAAATTTCATCAGCTATAGTATGTGTTCAGCGCTGTCTATTCACCAGTTCAATCCCGCATCTACCTCTCTTGTCACTGCCAACAAAACAATAAATCACAAAAACAATTGAGTTTTTATCAGAGAGTACCTGGCAATAGCAGATCTGAGTTGAACATTTCTGTTAATTATATGTGCTATAAAATATTCCTTTATCACTTATTACTTATTATGTAATAGCCCAGAAACAATACAAAATGACTAATAACATTACTGATAAGTGTCACTTTCCACTAGAGGAACAGTCCATTCTTATGGGTATTTCACCTCCATGACAAAAGAACATTTGTAGTGGGATCCCTTTTCTAGTAGAATATGTAAGCATTCTGTAGTGTACAACATTTCCAAGCCCATGATATTTCTGCTTGTATTTCTGCAAGGCATACAAATATATATATAATCATCTATTTATCTTAAAAAAAAAGAGGTAAGGGGCAGTGGATCTGCTTTGGGTCACAAATAAAAGAGAATGTGGAATAACGATTGGCATGCTAACATTCATTGTTCTGTATGATGTGATTCTCCTCATTCAAAGCTTCAGACAGTTTTTCTGCACTGTGCCAAATAGATTTCCAAAGAAATATTTGTGATGCAATAAATACCTAAAACATGCATATTGCAGAAGGTGATGCTTAATGGGTAAACAGAAGGTCAATCATAATGAACTTCAGCTTAATGAAGGGAAGGCCTCCTGTGAAATAACACGGGAATCAGCAGTAAATCTATAAATTTACATTTACAGTTTGTCTGAAAATGGATACCCAGCTGACATTATTTCAGAGGAGAATGGATCCGAGTTTATATCAAAACGTGTTTAAGGATTAGGTTGAATTAAGACAACTGCCAGATTTCAAGAATGTTATTTAACATCAGTACATGCTAACCTATGGGACATTAAATCCAAAGACAGAATAAAAGATTAATGACACTTAACTGTCAATAACAGCTCAAGTAATGCACCTGAGTGTATGGCAGATGGGGAAATTCAATAAGAAGCAGGCTGCCACAATTAAGTGATACCATTTTATATGCCACTGTTAATCACTTACCAAGTGCACTGCACTGTGCTGCTTGGAAATAAATATATAGCCTAGCTATGATTAAATGAAATCCATGTATTGTGATAATATAATATCATATAATAATAATTTTAATAAAGGTATACAAAGAAATGCCTACACTACTCCAATGAACAAAAAATAAACTGAAATGAAACTACATGGGAAAAAAAGTTTAATTAAAGTGTTTAATTCATATACTGTACATATTCTTACTCCACACTCCTAAAGTATAACATATTGTTTTAATATTACTAGAAGTTTCAGAGTGCATTATGGCAGTACTGATATCTTTTCTAATAGGACATCATTTATTTACACTTCTGGTGCCAATTTATCATACCTCTTATTCAACACAAATGAATAACAGTGAAGAGAATGAATGCATACAAGCTTTAGTTATGCAAATACATAAATGTTTATGTTATTAACAGCTTGCTGATTGGAGTGGAGAACATCCACCAATCAGAAAGCTGGCTGGGTTAAAGGGAAAAGAAAGCCAATCGAGGATGGATTTGTAGAAATAAGCAGACAACAAGCTGGTGGTGTAATTCAATATAAAGAGGTATAGAGAGAAATCAGATCTGGGGAAAATTGGAAACCACAGCAAGGGGCATAAAATACTTTGTAATATAGATTACAATGGGGCTAAAGGAGATTAAAGAACTATGAGACAGTAAACAAAAGCTGGGCATATAAGGTATATGAAATAGAACCTGGTGTGGAACACAGCAAGGCAGACACTAATCATTTAAATGACTGCCATTTACTACTACTCTATAAATAACTCTTATTTATAAACTCACGTTGTTTAACTGAGGCACTTTTTAACAGTAAAAATCAGATGGACAAAACACAAAGGGGGAAATGTTTCAAGTGGCGTTATCACAATGGTAAATTAGGCGCAAAAATTAACAGATATTTACCATTAAAGGTGCGCCTAATGATAAGTTAAGAGTTTTGCGTAAAAGTGTTGGCAATTCGTGTCCTTTTTTACTGTAATTATTGGTTTGTGTAAAAAATATTAGCAAAATGTTAGAAATTCCAGTTTGTGTCCAAATGTTAGCAATATCTGTATGCAAGTGGTAAATGCTAACATTTTGCTAACATTTGAACACAAACGGGAATTGCTAACATTTATTAAACAAACCAGTCATTGGTGTAAGAAAGGAGCAAATGGAAGTTGATAACATTTTGCTAACATTTATTAAACAAACCAGCTAAGAGTGTAAAAAAGGATACAAAATAGGAATTACTAACATTTTTAACACTCATGTATAACTGCTTCTCTAATGCCAGGGTTCAGGCATTCAATATTTTGCTTCCATTTATTAGCAACTTGCGTCCATTATTTATTTTAACGCCACTTGATAAATTTCCCTCAAAGTGGTTCTATATGGAAACCTGGGGCTATGTGGTTTGTCATGATTCGTTGTTGTGGAAAAATGCTGCAGTGACAACTAGCACATGTGCTTTCACAGGTAGGGTGAGTCTAGAATAAACTAGTAATGAGATCTCTAAATGGACAGCAGCAAACCAATGACCTAACCCATGTGCCAGTGCTGAGGCATGATGTTAAACAAGATGTTGAATAACAATGACAGATTTACTTTTGGAAAAATACTGAAAGAGCAGAATGCAGATCTAAAATGTTCTGCCTGAGAAATGCTGTCTTTATTACCCAGAGGGAACAGAAGCTACTGTTTATTGTTCTAGTTCTTCATCTCTAGGGTGAGCTTCAGTTATCTACAGTCAGTCTATGGTGCTGGCTTTGAATTAGGACATTTTTCATTTGTATCAGTTATGTTAATAATGATTTATTAGACCCCAAAGCTATGTGTACCCATAAACACAAAAATGCACTGTTGTTTACTGTATCTAAGTTAATGAACATCTGGCTATAAGCCTGAAACAATTAGTAGTTTGCACCAATAACTTGATAATTAATTTCACTTTCCGTTATAGATTGCTTTGTATAAAAGCTGAATAAATGTATTAAAAAAAACTTAAAAACATTAAAATGAATGTGAATAAAATTTATGATACTATTTCTCTAGTAACAATACTGCCAACCAAAACATGACAAAATGTTAATATTGTTCATTCTTGCAATAATATGATATTAGGGGAAAAACCCTATTTATTGCAGTGTGGTAAAAATCACACAATGTTTAGGGTGGCCACACGCCCCTTTATCAGGCCCTATATGGGGCCTTGCTGTGGTCTGCTCCAGTAAGTATATTTTTTTTCTCAGGTGCTGGGATTATTTTGTTATTGTCAGTATTTTGTTATTATTATAGAAACAGATAATTATAGTGACATTGCCTTCTTGAAACATATTCTCGTGAAGATGACAATTTACTTTAACATGAATCCAGCAACTGTGAACAGAATTCACTGAAAGGCAGCGCTACCAAATAAAAATGAAATAAATAGTTCAAAAATTTCTCTGTGTCAGTTCATAAATGTTGTTGCAGCCTCTTATGAGAAAGTCCAAAACACCTTCCTTCAATTCTTCAAACTCCCAGATTACTGCAAAAAAGCGCAACACAAATGGACACTAATAGTGCCGAATCAAAAGGTGATTTAATCAAAGAGATACAGCCCAAGCGTGCTTAAAACACCAAATTTCCAGGTGACAGGGAAATAGATTTAACACCACACCTCTGTGTGTTTGATTAATAAATGAGTGTGTATATATGCTCACCAGACGAACAAATCAAATGCGCCTTGAGATAAATGTAAATCTGCAGATTCCATTCCAAAAGGCTTAGCCACCCATACGGTATGTTCAATCCAATCAGCTTTACATCCAAATAGACGCAGACCAGGGATCCATAAAATCCAATTTATTGTATAAAAAAACGGAAGCTCTACTCACATAAGACGTAGATACTATTCCATTAAATGTGTATAGAAGTTAAAAGTCCTTTCCTCTACGCATTTCACCATATATAGGCTTCATCAGGAGGAAAAAATTCACATCAGGGATTCTCGTCTCGGCGAGACCAAAAGAGTTGCCTCGCCGACATGGGAATCACTTTAATGCGCATGCTGATGTCAGCGTACAGAAGGTATAGAGTGTTTCTGATTAATGAAAACATGCACTTATTTACAAAGAATTATAAAAACTGGGCAAAAAGAATACATGTCCACTATTTATGTAGTATTTATAAGAGAAACTGAATTATTTACAATAATTGAGTTAAGCTGTGCAGTGCATGGCTGTATTTTAATCAATGAACTTTGCAGAACTTAATTCACAGTTCATTATTACACAGTCCTTCAGCATGGGGTGATTAATATGTATGCAAATGAATAATGTGGAAAATTCTAAACTACAAGTGGGTGAAATTTATTAAACTCAGAAAAGCAGTTTGCGCTTTTCCGTGTTTAATAACTCTGGAGAAAGCTTTGAAGTTTCTCGCGGTAAGTATCACAAGATTTGCCTCGACCGATACTTGCAGTGAGAAACTTTTTTTATTGAATATATCCATGGAAAAGTAGGCATACAGTATGGCTACCCTTTCCATGGATATATTCAGTAAAAAAAAGTTTCTCCCGGCAAGTATCGATCGAGGCAAATCTCGCTATACTTACCACGAGAAACTTCAAAGCTTTCTCCCAATTAAACTCAGAAAAGCCAAAAAAGCTTTTCCAAGTTTATTAAATTTCGCCCAAAGTATCAGTTTCATAATTAGAACTTAAGTTACATAGATTAAAAGGGAAATAGAGTTGCACGGAACATAATTCTTTACTTATGCCTTAAAAGTTAGATTTGTTTTTATTTTGGAAGTGAGAATGGAAGATTTGTGAAAACATGATATAACAATTAATAAAGATAAACTATATCAATCCTATAACACGTACAAATTAGATTTTAGGAATGCATATATAAAACTGAAAAAGCATAGGGCAATGTCTCAATTGCTATTTTATAAGACCCACCAGAGGTGTAGATCTTTGAGATGTCCTCCAATAAACATTGCTGGATCAATCAATACATGAATCATTCTGCCAGATCCATTTATGCACATTACTGATACACCTGTGTTTTTCTATGGAAATTTACTACAGAATTCAAAGTGGGAAACCCCAAGGAAACCATTGAAATTTTACTTGGTATTTGGAAATTCATTACAGATTAAAGTGTTAAAAGAATTAAACTATCAGTTTAATAGCTTATATGGATATATATACCATAGGAAACAGTCATAAAAATATATGTTTTCAGGCATAAAATTTAATAACTAATGGGAATAGGTTATTTGGCATTAAAAGTCTTATTTTATTAATGTATTTGTATTTTATATTGGGTGAGGTGGGCATTCTAGGAAAAAAACATCATCTACTGACTCCAAACCTAACCACCTCCAAGACTTGATCTTATATAAGTTAACTTGAACAAGATATCAAAAAGGTCATTCAAATAATTTTCAGTTGTCCAAATAAATCACATACTTTTCAATGGAGGCTACAGGCCAGATTTGATTTGTATAACCTACTGGATGACCAAGGGCTCCATTCATGTTTGTTTCATATCATCACAATCTATAACCCCAAACATTTATATGATAAAGACAGCACTGTCACAATCAATCTGTAAAATATCCCTTCAAGAATGTAATATGCACTACTCAGATTTAATACTGTATATTTCATAAGAAATAAGATCAAACAAGAGCCAAAACAGATCTGAATTTTGAGATAGGAATCTTTTATTGGAGAGAGTTAGTTAAATATGGTTAAATAGGCTTTCAGTAGAGGTAATTTGTCAACCAAGCAATTACCCTGCCTTAGCAACCTAGAATTCATAATATAACAGTGGATAATTATTATAAAGTGTAATGGATGAGCATTAGCAATGTTGATAAAGATATAAAAGCTGCAATATGGAGATTATGTAATGAAAAAACAATTATTGTGTTTATTTCAAACATGAATTATTTAGAATGTAAGGCTTTTGAAATTTACATATCTTAGGAAAGTTACAGATAATTGTATTGATGTTTAGGCAATGTACCTTAACATTGACTATTTTGTGAACTCATAAGAGGCGTTAAGTAGGAATTCTAAAGTGCTTTAAATCACTAACTGCAACAAATAAGGTTTGCTGAGAATTGTGGAGCACTTCTTAAAAGGGATCATTGCAAAGAAACTTGATAATTTGTTAAGCTGCACCCATTAGTGAATGCAAAATACCAGACAAGATTAAAGCATTTTCCTTTACTATCCTCATCAGTTTTGTCTTGTTAAAAGACACAAATACAAAGCAGTTTTTTTTATATGCAAACATTACATTCTTAACATGCTAATTGATAAAGTAGATTATCATAACTGAAAAAGGGGATTTATTAAAAAAGAGTTGTTGTTGTTTTTAAAGAAATGTATTTCCCTGCTCAGTTTTTACCATAACAGTGGGTTCAGCTCATATCATTATACAGGTTATTTTCATGACTGAATGCTACAGATCCATATCTGGTCATCTTATCTGAAGCAAAAAGAGATAAAGGATTAAGCACCATTTTTGAGTGTGCGCAGTTCTAATTCTTCTTTTGCATGTTGATCTTATTGGCACAGTGTTAGGTGTAGGTGTTGTAGCGAAGGTTAGAATAGGCTTATTATTCAACAGTGGATCCAAAAAAGTAACTTGTACTTTGCTATGGGGAGCGTACAGGTTGCGGCCCTGAAGAAGCACCTCTGTGTGGTAACTGCAGGCTCTTTTGACTGAAATATGCCAAATCACCACTTGGACAAGACACTGGAGAGTGGACTCAACAGTGTAGCAGGACAATGGATCAAACTCTCACCAATCGCATATCAGGAAAATGAATCAGGCTTGAACTGCCTGTAATTAAGCACTTAGGTAGCGTTTTGCAAGTAATTCCTTGACAGGCAATGTCATATTGAATCCGGAAGCTTTATATAGGCAGACACATACTCTGATAGGCTGACAGACAGATATTCCAATAGCCTGTAAATTAATTCCCAAGATAATTGTCAGGCAGGCAGATACAAGAATAGACAAGGTCAGGAATAAATTACAGAGAAACAAGGCAAAATGCAAGTCCTCTGTTGGCAGATCTGGAAAGCTACTGTCTGTAGACTGAATGTCCAGTGCCTTTCACACAGTGCTTAAAAAGTGACCTGTGCAAAGGCAGAAAATAGTACTTTTAAATTGTGACTGCATGAAAACTACAAATGAAGGGTGTGTTTACATTAGATGATTCTCCTTCCTTGAAGCAGCTACAAATATAAATATAAATTTCATATATTCACTGTGCTGTTCTGAAAATACTTTCCTCCTGTGTTGTAATATTGCCCACCCCATTATAGTTACAGGACAAGAGAATTGTTTATTAATTGTGTGTTATGCATAGAATGTTGCCAATTCTCCCTAAACACATTACAATGCTCCCTATTCCCGCTTTATTCTTAAACTCCTCATGGTGCCCAGCAGGAAAAGATCATCAATAAACAAGGATTACAATCGTTATAGCAATGTTACTTGTGACCACCTGAGAAAGTTACATACTATAAAATAACAGAATGTCACTTCAATCATTAAATAAACTTCCTTGAATGTTGATATAGTCTGATTATCACTTTTGAAACAAATTGGACTTTGAGGGCGAAATTTATTAAAGGCGAAGTGATCGATCGATCGAAAATTCATTCGCAATTTTGAAATTTCGATCGATCGTTAAAATTTAGGACTTTAATAAATTTCATCCATGCAGGGTAGATTTTTTTTTTTAAATTAAAAAGAAATAACTTGGTAGACCTTTATTGTTTTTCAGCTTCACTATATAACAGTGTATTTTACTTTGAACCTCTAAGCCAAACAACATGCTGATTGACAAGTTGATTATTGATATATATTCTTTATAATCATTATAGGTTATGCATTGAACTTTACATTCCTATATTTAGGGACTTATTAGTATTGCAGTAGAAAATTCCTGTTGTTATTAGTAGAATACCTCCCCTTTTTTGCCATTCCCATCATGTTTTATGTAACACAATAGGAAACAATGAAAATGGTTAAAAATTGTAGTTAATAATAGTTATATGCCACACTGAGAATGGAAATAGTAGCATATTATCATTATTACTATTTGATAACTGTGTAATATTACAGAGTAGGATCTTTCTGTTGGTTACTCATCCAATGTAAAATTATCTGTAGGCTCTAATTAAACAATTAATGTTATTGCCATTGCCATATGATCATTGTCAGACACTGCGTTGGCTTTGTTAAATAATCTTATAGAGTTGGTAGTGTTCCTGAAAATGTGTAATTCTTCTCTACAAAGAATTGAATTTTCATATATTGTTCATTACATTTACACAATCATAGTTCCTGTTACATTTTTGTCAGTATCTGTGCAAGTAATAATATACAGTATATATGGACATTATTATACAGCATACAACTAAAAATAAATAATTGATGGATTCTCTATGGTGGCCAAATACTTTCATCTTATTATGATTGAACAAAATCACTTTTAAGCACAAAAAAGGTTGTTTATTTTTATCATGTTTTGAAATCTATATCATATAGCATGATAAAATGGAGGGGTTATTTGCTAAAGTGAAAATTTGACTGTTGAATTCTCAAACAGCGGACTCCCATAGCAAATCCGCGACCGTAATAATATGCCCTTAATGAAATTGCAACTATGACAATAGCAGTCTATTGTGACCGTCTTTAGCTGGCGAATTCACACCTTTATGCAACAATTCAGACTTTAGTCAATAACCCCCAAAGTGTAGATGCTTGTGACTCCTTAGGTAAGCAAATATACTATCCCTTTGTCCCTATGCTTTCATTGATTTCTCCCAGTGCTGAATAAGTTCTTTAAATCACCTGTAATGTCTTTGTCAAAAAGATCTTCCATAAGAGAGTATAAGGTTTAGTTGTGTGGCTGACACAACTACACTACTTTTGATTAAAGCTTTGTGAGATCATGAGTTGGATCAATAGAGAAGATCAATTAGTTTTGTGCTTGGGACCACTATCCAATTTCCTGAGACCATATTGATGCTTGGTTGAAACTGTAATTCAGCCTTACCTCCTGGATATACTGACATTGCTACATAATGTAATAAAGTAATTACAGTTATCTCTATTTTAGTAGCAGCGATATACATAAAAAAATATATTTTTTTTCACTGAATACTTATAAAGTGCTCTAAAGCTGTCAAAGATAATACACTGCTTGCAACATTTTTAGCATTGCAGCTATTTCAGTTTACTCATTGCAGGGGTAAAACTCTGTAGACATTTTAAAAGAAATACACGAAGTACATTTCATAATGTGATTTTATACATGGATGCAGACTACATGCTTTGTCATTAACATAAGAGAGCTATGCTTTAGAATGCTCAGAGGTGGAACAAATATATAGGAACAGCTGATTTTCTAATTCAACAAATACTAGAGGGTATTTCTAAAACATATTTGCATCAGTTAGGCTAATGTAGATGCTTGTCTTCCTTCAATAACATACAAAGGATTGATATTGCTTTTTATCACTTGCACCAGAGGCAGGTCTACAATGTTTTATGCTTTATCAATGCATTTTTATATACTCTGCACCAATTACTATACACAGCAACTACTTGGCCATCCAGACTTTTGCCTCAACAAAATACCATTGATATACACCAGTAATAACATTTTTTATGATTTGTTAGCAAAATGGAAAAGCATGTGTAGGTCAGTTATTTGTTTCACCTTGCATGCTGGGAGATGAAATTAATAAAAAATAATTAATCAAACTGATCACACACCGTAGCAAAATTACCCCAACCAGTCCACAGGCCTCACCACTTTTCAAGGGAACATTAAAAAAAAAGAACAAGCATGTTTACCAACTGTAATTAAAATACCTTCCTTTATTTAAAATCATAATTAAAGTTAATGATAAAAATAATCTGTTAAACAATCTAAAGGGTAAATTTATGTATAAAGATTTAAAAAATAAAAATTTATCTACTGAACAATCAGGTCTTCAAATTATGAAATGAGTAGGTAATTACTATCATCTGCTCAGACATACTGCACCTCACATGTTTCCCAGATCATTAAGAGGAATAAATACATCTATTCAGCATTTTTCCTCTTCCCTCTAAGAAATTATGACTGGTATCACATTGCCACCACCACTGGAGTAACCTTTGAAATGGTAGCGCTGTTACTGTATCTTTAGGCCTCAACAATAGTTATCTGAATAGCAGCTATCTTTCCAAAATTTAAAACAATTCATTTTCCTAATTCATTTTAAACAATTTGATCATTTTCTACCATTTGTTCTCATTTTAACAAATGAACGTATGTTATGCATTTAAGTGCCCTTCCAATAACGAGTCTCATTGACTAAAGTCCGAATAGTCTCGTAGAGCAGTAAAATCACATCTATTCTCTGCTTCCCCAGGTTCATTTATTGAGAAAATCCTGGGAAGTGGTGAATACGTAACCAATTTGAGCAACTCCGAAACTTACGGAGCTTTTTGCATCATTTTGCATGCCTGTGAACAGGTACTTCTACTACTGTCTAATATGCAGACTGGTGTGAAAGTGCAAATTTGACTAGGTGAACTGCTCCAAATTCACCTGTTTGACTTTTCCACTTCAGACTGGCGAACTGGGGGGTTGATGGCAGGGCTCCAGTATTGTGTAAGGCGACTATTCATTCAAAAGTGACAATGGCGACAGCAACTAAGTGACAACATAACCTAGGGACAAGGTGACATAGAAACAGAATATTCACAGAATACAGTGGGAAAAAATGAGACTGACGTCACTGCCCTTCACTTGTTGAATTTGCCTCATTCTGCAGGACTTCTCAACCTACTTCTAACTGACTACATACACCACACAACGCATCTCGCTGCATTCGCTGTTGTCTGCCTGTTTTCCACTTAGTCAATAATGAGAAGTGAACTTGTGAAATGAGTTTGACAGGTGAATTCACATTTTAGTCAAGCTATATTATACCAATGGAGAATTTTTTTGTAGCTATAAACTTAATTCCCATTACAGAGAAATGAAGCCATATATGTTAAAAATCAAAAATTATTATTACCATGGAAAGATGTTTAAAGGAACAGTTTAGGCACCAGCAGTTATTTGCTGTTTATTTGGCACTGTTAAATAAAAGTTAAATAAATGCTTTCTGTCATATAAATTATTTATTTATTTTCACCCTTCACAATTTAGCACCAGTTTGTTACTGAAGCTGCTTCCCTCTCTCAGCCACATCCTGTTCAGTGTTAAGGAATTGACTGACAGGCTGGATAATGCTAAATAACCAATCAGAACCTTTAAACTCTCATCCACCTTTTTATGTTGTTTACCTCTGAAAGGTGTTGTTAACCCAGCAAAAGCAATTGTTAAAGAAAGAGCTGAAACATTCACTTTCTTCTTATATGGATTTGTTTTCTCTCTCTCATGCTCAATATCAGCACTTGCTACTGACAGTATACACCATTAGCTGTAAGTACTGTAACTACCTATCGTACTTCATTAACTATTAATTTTGACCTTCCTGAGACGCCGTTGTGTCAGTGACACAAGAATCCAACCAGGAAGTAAACACATAAGGAGCTGTGTACTGCTACACAGATGGAATAATTAATATCTTTCCTCACATAAAAGACTGACTAAGTATATTAGAAAAAAATGTATTATGCATTTACAGCACACATTACTTTTTATTAATCAGTCTGGACTGTTCTTTTAAGGATAAATGTGATCATACTTGTGAATTTAATTTGCCACACTTCTTTGGGGGGGGGGGGGGGGGGG
>WMED01003419.1:0-22209 GCA_019650415.1 Pipa parva
CCTGCTAGAACGTTATTTAATGGATCTGATTGGAGGAGCTATAAAGGTCAACCCGACACTCTGGAAAGGAAAGTCAGGGTGACAGGGAAGATAGAGAGAAACACTGTATAAAGGTACATTTTTTTAATACTTATAGATTTACAAAACATTTATTTCATTAGTACAACCTAAATTAGTATTAGTGCTTTGAGGCGACAGGGGCACTTTAATCTTGTTTACTATAAATGTTATCAAAAATGTTATTGTACTTTCAATTTAAATGTCAAAGCAATAAAAATTTTCAAATAAAAAAAAAAAGAATAGCATAAGAGTCCTTGCCAACAAATGCCAGTAATGGTCCTTGTGACCCTTGTACTAGCTCAGTTTTGGCTGTGCGGGGCTCATTTATCAAGAATCAAACCACTTTTCTGCCATTTAATTTCAGCTTTTCTATTTGCTCCCAGAAAAAACAACTTTTTTTTTTTTGCCACCCTTTGATTTATTAAAATATATTTTTACTCTTTTTTTTTTAACACTTTTATCCCAAACATTTCCCCAAAAATGTATGGCAGCTAAAGCCAGGAAACATTCATTATTTATTATGGTAAATTTCATAGAGAAAAAAGAAAGAATAAAAATATTTTGCCCAATGAAAATAAGCAATTAGTATATTAAAAATGTACAGCTTTATCTCAATATTTTCTTGTCAGCCTCATATCATTGAGGTGCTCTACGAGAAAACTCCAAGAATGATGGTCTTTTGCAGATGGCAGATCAATGTGTTAATGAACAGACAGTAATACAAACATGTATGGAGTCATTTCTACTAATTATCTTTTTGATTAAGTGTACTGGATCCAAAACCATTGGAATGATGTCTGATAATGACAAACAAAGGGGATATAGAGAGACAACAAAACGCTGCTACAACCCATGAATCTAATACAAAATGAATTCCCAATGAGACATCTCCATGAGTGATACTTCTATAGAAAATGACTTACGGTCTAGGTTTACTCCCACTTGAGGTTTGTAACTTTTGTCTGTAATTTGCCATATAGAAAATGGCTCACTGGGCGTCTCTGGGAGCAGACGGAATAATAAAATGATAGTGTATGAAGGTGGCAGTCCTTCTGGGTGTAATTCCCTGTAAAGCAAAAGATTAATAACAATAAATTAAATTCCGTTTAAGTGTTGAAAACAGCTTATTTTGTTTAAAATATTCTCCTTTTCCATGTATTTCTATTTATAAATTAAGCATGAAAACTAATAAAAGGCTTACCTCCGCTAATATACCCTTCATAGATATTTCAAAAGAAAGGGAAACCAACGAGTCAAGGTAGCGAGCTACCAAACGTGTTCAATAATGCATTACATGTTTTATCACTTTAGGATTTTATATTTTAGCCCTTTATCAAATGACCATAGATATTAACAGAACTGTGCAATCTCATTGACCATTAGATGAAGCTCCTCCACTAAGGTCTACAGAGTAACTATGTTTAGGCAAGTCATATAATAGTTCCCACTCCCATCTTATATGCTATGTATAACAGAAAATACACAAATATTAAGGGTAATGGAAAGACCGTTCTACTAAGTGAAAAAATTATAGTTGCACAAATTTTATGTCTTGAATTTATAGTTGTATTATTTTCTTTATTAGCCCTACATTCAACTGAGTATGTTTTGCAGTTGCCCTTTCACCCAAGCCATATGAGCTTCTATTGGTTGTTCTTACATGGTAGGTAGAGAAAGGAAGGCATCTTTATGCAGGTTGTATGCAGGGAAACTGTTGAAAGACCCAGGTTGCATAGAGACACCTTGTACAGAGGCGAAACTCTTCTCTGTGAGGTTGTACGCTTCCAGCATTCTAAAGCCTTAGAATTGTCAAACATAGTGATTAACACACAAGAAAAAGCACAGGAAAGTCAGCAAAAGGCTTATTGCAAGATTTTATACTACAGGTTACCTGGTGAAGTGTATCCGTCCAGGTAGATAAGTGGACAAGCTAGAAAGAGAAAAAAATGTTGTGGTCATTCACCATGAATTGTATTTCAAGTAACAAAGATATTTGAAGCAAACTAACCTTAAAACATGCAAAATGATTAATGGAAACACTGAAGCCATCAACCTGTTGTTTAAATACCAGCATGGTCCAGGGAGATGTAGCTTAACAGCTGGATGGCACTAGTTTTGCTACTGATGCTCTAAATGGTAGATAGGCATTTCCAGAAAGAATGTTTGGTCATTTTTTTTTCCACATTATTATTCTGAATAATTCAAACTTGGGTATAAATTTTGGAAACAATTTAGATGAATTAGTTATCATATATGAGAACTCCTGTGATATGCAAATGGGATTTACGATTATCGAATGCCACTATGATAAAATTAGACCAGTTCTACAGATTGTGAATTGAATCTACTGTCAGCATGGCTACAAAAATGATAACCAGAATTTATGTGATCACAAGCAAGAACACTGTATGTTTTTGTGTTGACAGAAATCTCCAGACATATATTAATCAGACTTAGCGTCCAGAGTGATAAGTGTTTTTTGGCACATCTGACATTAATGTTAATGAGGCAGTTCAGCTTCCTGATGCTTATTCATTTCCTAGAAATCCAACACTTTGGCATTTAAACAAACAGGTCAACAAGACCCTTAATTTAATTGCCAATGGACATGTAAATGTAGGACTTTTTAGCTCATCCTTGGCTAGTCCTCACTTGAATCTGTACATATTTGAAATATTTGGAAGTTTTGGCATCTAGGCTACATTCAGCTCTAAGATTTTCAAAGAAATAATTAATGAATTAAGAAAGCCATTTGCCAAGAAGGAGTAGGGGGTAATATTTGCCAAATGTCCAAATATGTCCACTGAATAATCTGTTCTCTCTTGTTTTTTTTTCAATGCTCAGGATTATATCATTATTTATTTTTTTCATGGTAGAAATTTTCCAAGAACATTGGAAAACATCACGACAACCAGAAAACTATAACTGTTTGGAGTTAATGGGGACTATTAACACCTTCATCATAAATTAACTTGGCATTTCCTAGACTACTTTGAGTGTTATAAAATACAAGGAATAAGTAAAAGAAAAAAGGTTGGCATAGAAAACAGCACATAGGGGACTTTTATTTTATATTACACCCCCCCCCCTCCCCTCCCCCCACCACCAACACTTCATCACTTATAATGTTGCAAATAACTATGTATACACTGTATTTTTAAATAGTTCTGATTATTCATAAAATAAGTACATGTTTGTAACATTGTGATAAAGTGCAATAAGCTCATTCAGATGAGACATCTGGTGTGTTGCTTTGAATGACACACTTGCGAATGTTTGTAGTGTAGAAGGAAAGAGTTGCTTAAACAATCTGTGCCTATAAGAGGGCTATAAGTTGGTTTGCTTATATAATACTTAGTTACTGTGCATGTCATATGGTGCAGGGATGTGTGGTTACCCATAGTATTAATGGTAGCACCTATGAGGTAATAAAGTACACTTTATAAACAGTTTGCAGATTGCATGTATGTAATCAATTAAGCTGATACTTAGGAGAGAAACGGCAGCCCTTCTGTGTTTTTACATGTATGAAATATAGATTAAGTTCACTTTCATTTTTTTTTTTTTTATTAATTAATTAATGCAAGCATGCAGTAGTTGTGTGTGAAATTTGGTGAAAGATGCACTTCTAGTATTTGATATTGTAAGAGGGAATGTTCTAAGGCACAGCCTGTGTCTATATAATGCGTTAATAACATAAATGCATTTGTTTCCACTGGTTAGTAGTTTTCAATCTGTTTTTAATTTTAAAGGAAGTGATTTGTTTTTCATTTTTAAAGGGAGTGATATCATTCTATAGATTTCATGGAAAGGTGGAAGTACATCAGGTATGCCTGTACAAAACTGTTTTTTTTTAACGTATATAACCTTATTTAGGCTATCTTTATCCTCTTTAAAAGGAGCACTCCGGCCAAAATTGAGAGAAAAAAAAACGCATATGCTGGCGACTCTACAGCGTCCAGTTCAGGCAGTCCATCTGAGGAGCGTTCTCCTCTGCAGCCACTCTCCCTGTGAAGCCCCACACTGGCATTTCCTAACAGTCACATGGGAGAGCATGCATGTCATGAAGGGAGGACACGTTGATGACTCAGATGGACTGCCTAAACCGGACGCTGTAGAGCCGCCGGCACAGAAAGAAGATGGAGTCAGCAACAAGGGAGTGCTGGACAGCACATCTTTACAGGCAAGAAAGTGTACTTTTTGTCCAAAATTTTAAAAAATGCATTTACTAAAAGTTAGTACGTAATCACTATAAATTAACATATGCATTTTTTTTTTCAATTTTGTGCCAGAGTGTTCTTTTAATAACTTTTTATTTAGCATTAGCCAAAGCAATGAAAACAAAACAATGTAAGTAAAGAATGCTGATTTGTCACATATTTAAATAGCTCATGTTTTTGCAGAAAATTTAGCAGGCATAACTGTCCATAAACCACAGCACCACATATAGGTGGTCACATCTATACCACATATAGGTGGTGCTGTTCCTTGCAGTTAAAAATGTTTTAATCCTACCATTGTCTAAACAGAGAAGCAGAATGACAGGAGAAGTGAATTAGGGAGGGACAAAATTACTTTCACAGAAAAGATTAAAGAACTAAAATCTCCTAATAAAGCATATTTGTTTATTTAGCCTACATTCCAGCAACATAATAAACCCACAATATTTACCTTCTAAGTTAACAACTTAATTATCTCTGCTTCTTCCACATGCATTATCTTACAAGTACAAGGCAGCCATTGTAGCAATTTTTACGTCCTGCAGAGAAAACTACTGCCCGGGGCCAATTATTCTTTCAGAGAAAGTGTGAAAACCAGCACTGTGTGTACTGACTTGGCAGGCAGAATAACAGGAGCGATAAAGAATAAAACTCATGGAAGTCTTTCCTTGTTGTGGAAGTAAAGCATAGTTAAGGTACATGTTTTGCATGTGGAAGGTTGTTGGTTCAAATCCTGATTTTTATTTACTTATTTACTTACTTTATTCTTTACTAAATAAGGTGGTACTTTTATTTTATGAATACAGTGAAGTGATTTTGTTTAGAAATAAAGGATTTAATAAGCTATTAAAGCTAATTAGAAAAAAACAAAAATTGGGATTTGAACCAAAAACCTCCAATAAAACAAATATAGCACATAAAAGCACTGTGGTATACTTCCTCAATAAGGGAATAGCATTTGCAAAAGTAATTTTTACAAGTTTCTCCTAAAGCTGCTAAATATTGCCTTTAAAAGGATCATGTGACACTTCCCAACCAATCAAACAATATGTGTGATGACATGGCAGGGTTCATTAGCATATTTATGAGGATCCAACATGGTGGCCATGGGATACTAGCATCTGCAGTTTTATGAGATACGGCTACAGCCCAAAGATATTGATTTGTTGCTTTATAATATAGAGGATTAACCTGGCATGACCTGGACTTTCAGCATATAAATTATGCTAAGAGGACCTTAGTTCTTCTTTAATTCAAATAGGAGGGATGGACAGGAAGGAAGATATAAGGCATTACTCCCTGAGAAATATATGTAAATATACCTTCATGTAAAAGGGAATATCTGAACTTACTTGAGGTTGCTGTTTCACATACAAAGGTGATTAGGTTGTCCTCAATCTTCTCAAAAGCATCAAAATCATCAACAATAAAAACATGACGCTCACTAGGCTTGCTGCCTATATTTCTTAGCTCATTATAATCCACATCAGCGACACCAATGACAAAGACACTAAAACCTGAAGATGAGACACATAAAATATTTGTTAGTCAATTTCATTTTTTTAAAAATCATTCTATTCTGAAATGTCCTAAACAGTTACCAATACATGACACAATTTACTTTACTATACTTTTTTTTTTTTTCTTCCAGAAAAAACTGGTTAACTATGTTCTACCTTTTGCATTTTAATTGTTTGCATGTTCTCAGTAATATCAACATCAGACTGTTGGTAGCAGATTACTGTACAAGTAACTTTATTTCCATAAACTCTAAAATGATAAGTTGCTAGCAATCAACAATTTTAGGCAAAAAAAAAACAACCAAAAAACACATTTTCAGTACTTGTCCTAAACATTTTTACTATTTTGCCTGAAACAAACTTTTTAGTATAGTATAATGTGATTATTTTGTCATGATTTTTTTCTATATCCTGATATTTCCTTCCCAGTTAGCAATATTCTGCTAGTATATACTCAATGTTGGACTGACCCACCAGATAACTAAAGGATTCTCCTGTGGGCTCCCCACATTGTTGAGCCCTCACCTGGAAACCAAAAGAGTATTTTTTAATTATTATTAAGTTGAGGGATTCTTAGAACTGTCCCCATCTGCCTTTGATTACTGAAGCAATTGGCTGCTCTTTTCTGGAGGCTCCCCCTGCTGCCACTGTTTAAGGCTTAAGAATTCTTACATCACACTAGTGTTTTGCCAGCATCTGGGGGAGAGTCCATTAGAGATGAGCCAATTATTTCTTTGTAAGTATAACAAGCAGCTGCCTGCAACAGATCAAAACATTACTTATAAAAATTAAAAATGCATGGTGGGCCTGTGGCCAGCAGATGATGATGGGAAGCTGGATGGGCTGCTGAGTAATAATTATTGTGTTAAAATAACAGGGTTTATTTGTAGATTGGGGGCCCTAAATACCTTGGTCTTACTCCTTGGAAGAAAGTAGTTTAAGTGAACAGTCCAGTCTGCAACAGTTATTTGCCCATCTTAATTGTCACAGTTAAATTAATTATTTTTGCAACATAGATTATGTCGTTATTTTCACCGATTGTTTACAGCCACTTTCTTACAGAGGCACTCCCCTTTCACCTATTTCCTCTTTAACTGATCAGTTTGAAATATCCTGCAGCTGTATTGAAAATTCTGTAATAAAACTCAAAAAGAAGCAGGTGAGGTCAAATGAGGTCACAAGCCTTTCTGATTGGATATTCAGAATTCTCAATCATTTTAATCATGTTCCTGATCAACTACTGAAAATAAAAGTACGGCAGGCAACAGAGAAGTAGCCCCAATAAGAAACTGGCTATAAACTGAAAAGGATTGAAATTAGTAAATAATATATACAGAAAAAAAAAATGTGTCTAACAATAACAAAATGTATGTAATGTTCTCTTCTTTTAAAAAGCTATTTGTTATTGTTTTGAAAAGGGATACTACTGGCCATTTTGGGACTACATACCCAGGAAGCAGCATGGAAATTCAGGTGGAAAAAATACTATAGTTACTCTTTAACAGAATCCAGTATTCAGATTGCCACAATCAAAAACCCTGGTGTGACATGACCTTTAGTGAAAACTATAAAACTAATACTACACTACACTCCTTTAAAGTTCCAACTAGCATTGACTCCATATTTTACATTGCATTGTCTTATGGTTCAGTCTCACCAGAATGCTGAATATCCATGGCAGACTTCTTAACATCGTCCTGAGATCTACCATCAGTCACCACTACCAGCACCTTGGGGACCGATCTCCTCATTCCATTCTCAAATGTCAAAACTTTTTCATGGACAAATTTAAGTGCCTTTCCTGCAACAAAGAAGTTATTTCACTCAATGTTATAAAGAAATGTTCCAGAAGGGCAAAGAATAATAACATATGATATGGAAAACCAATATGAATTTTATTTTCCCCCAATAGCTCTTCCCTCATTTATTGCTTGCCTTTAATATAATATAAGAAATGCGTATTCCCAATTTCTGTAAGCTTTACTGTTAAATAATCTGATCTCTATAGGTTCCATGATGTAACATCGGGAGGGTAACTCTTGTGGAGAAGGAGAAAGCGGCTGGAGAGAGGTTCAGTAGTGAACAGACCCTAGGGTGCGGAGTCTAAGGTACCCCCGGTATTCGCCTAGAGCCCCTGCAAGGAGGTTAGGACTTCGCTGCGGAAGATACCCAGGTCGCGGCCCCCAGGGCTGAACAATGACTGTACAAAAGCTAGGCAGACGTGGACACAGACTAACAAGGTCAGGACAGAGAGCAAGGCACTAATGTAGGGTTAACAGGAACCAGGAGGAACAAACAGGCTTTCCCTTAAATCAGAATATTAATAAACCAGGTGCTGTAGCACAGTAGACCCCAGTGAGAACTCTATAATTGGGCGCCGGCATAGCCGGCAGACTCCCTTATATAGCTAGAGAACCTGTCAGCTGATCGCACCAAGGAGTTTCAAAAAGCGCGTGGCCGCGATGTGCGCTCCTGTGACGTCAGCGCGCACACCCGATGGCCGCAACTAAGCAGAGACGCGGTGCGCCTCATGCCGCGAGGAAACCGGCACTGGAACGGATCGCACCGGTAAGTAACTTTCCTAACACATGAGATACAGAGGAAAATGTATTTTCCTTTCATCTCACTGGTCTTAATGGAGCTGTGTATAGGTTGTGTAGTGCGTTACTGGAGTAGATCACAAAATGTACATACAATAAAATACACATGGCAGACAATAACGGGTAAGGGGGATGCAAGGGATTGTGTTTCCATTACAGAAATGTGATCAAGACGGCCACAGATCATAGTCTAGGTATCACTGATATGGTCAGTGGTGCTAAGCAATATATCAATGAAAAAATCTGGCATTTGGCTACTGTGCTAATGGGCATTGTATGTCTAGTATACTGGGAAATTTGCCCTTGGTTTTTGGCTACAAAGTATTATCATACTGGGATGCTCAAGGTTTTGCACCACACATTATCCATTATGAACCTAATCCATGGAATGCTGGGAAACTGGGAACGAAGACATTAAGCACATATTTTCTAGGTTTCTTCCTCTAATCGTTTTTTTTCCAAGGCGTTCATGTTCCACATGTCTTTATTTAAATTCATATCTGTGTAGGATTTTTTTTAATCTTGTTCTTTTTTTTTTTCAGATACTTCCCTTTCAGTATTAGTCATCTGGTTTTCTTATGTCTCTAATTGTAACCTTAAATCTTGTTTTCTGTTTAATGTACCAGCAATTCCTTCCATTCATTCCCCCTGGAGAGACTCCTCTCTAAATCACACTACTTCAACTCTATATTTGTCACTTCTTCAGCTCATCATTTCCACTGACAATAACATGCACAAAAATTACCTGTAAGGCTTTTCATTCACACCTGAAGTTCAGTATTATATCTCATAATCCCACCTGGTTATTCATGAATTTATGTCACATTTCATTAAATTCTGCATAATCCAATTAGTAAATCAAGTTTAGAAGGATAGTAGGAACAATATGCGCACGATATGCCTCGTACCAATGTTGAAGTGTTTCTTTAAACATAAAATCTAGCAGGACAGCATCACAGTCTGAGGATTTTAGAGTGTTTAGATTCTGCGAGTTTTACCAATCAGAAGAAAGTTAAAGGAAACCCAGATGCTAAAGCAGACTGTGTTGCAATCCCTTTATTAAGATCATAAGTGTCTTGTACACAACATTTTTTGGGACAAGCCCTTTACAATTGATAAAGGGCTTGTCCTGAAATGTGTTGTGTACATCACTTGCATGATCCCCATAAAAAGATTGCAGCACAGTCTCCCTCAATGTTTTCTTTTCCTTTAAAATGTTTCTGATTCATGGTACTTCCAAAATATTATGCGTTTATATTTTGTCCCCTATTCATTTGTCATTTATCTCCTCCTTCCATTTTACAATCATTTAAGGTCTTTCTTTCCCCTCTAAGTACATGTCTAATACACCCATTGTTCAATATTTTCTTCATCGAATATGTACCTGTTTTTGTGTTTCCTCCTTTGTATTTGACATTGGCAAGTGCTCCAAGAGCCTGAGCTTTGTCGGCATAAGTATTTAACTTAAACTCAGTTTGAGCATCATCACTGAACTGCACAAAAGAAACCTGAAAGATTTGATGTAAAAACAATATAAATTCTTATGATCCTTTGACACCATGTACAGTAAGGTAATCTGCCCTTATTGCTTATTTTTAGTAAGACAATATCTACCATATCAGAAAAGGGAAATAAGACGAGCAGAAAGTCAAATACACAATGAAGATATGATGAGATCATTTGAAAAATGAGAATGAAAACAAAAAGTAGAGGAACAGAAAAAGCAGCAGTAAGCCAGAACATAGGACTACCCAGTTTCTTACACGAGTACATGGCCAATGACCTAACCGATAAAAGCAATTTGCTTAACAAATATATGGGCGGAATTTATTAAACTCTGAAAGACCGCTCTTGATCTTTCCTAGTTTATAGAGCGATATCTCGCATTGTTCTTGCAAAAATGTTTTCAATTTTTTGAGATGGAGGTTTTTCTATCTTGATTTTTTTTCACATTTTTTTCAATGGAAAGGTAGCCATAATTTATATTAGTAGTATGGCTACCTTTACATCGAAAAATTGAGATAGAAAAACTCCGTCTCGAAAAAAATCTTGCGAGATCTCACTCGATAAATAAATTTTGCCCTAATATTCTTTATGAGAAAAAAGAGAATGTTATATTTTGAGCATATAAAATCTATGGAGACTGTACCTGGCCTGACCCATATTTCATGTCTGAAATGGCCGCTGCATGCTTGTGTATGTGACAATGTGATCTGTCTGATTTAACATGCTTCGTTAGACATAATTTAAATAAAAAGTTGTGGATTTGGTTCAAATTATGGGGGTTAACAGGGTTTGCTAATGAAAGCATACTTGTTTACCTCCATTTAGCCATAAAAATGTAGCATTTTCTCTATTCTGCTGCTTTTACAACTTTTCTATGTTTATTTTCTTATTTTGGTGGAAACAATTCATATTTTTTTTTGTCTGTGGGGATTTCTGTTCTTACAACTTTCTAAGACAAAATCTTCTATGGTAAACCTTTAAATGTTTACTGTTTACATTTTTTGCCAACTTCACTGCTTGATAAATATGACACATATATATTGGATTCCCCTATATTTTAAAATAACTATTTTTTTTTTTTTTTTTTTTTTTTAAATGCCAGCTTTTAAGCCCTTCTTTAATGAGCTATCATGCTTAGCTTCATGCAGCTGGAGTCCTCCATTTCACACTGAAACAGAGAACTCCAGCAGTACAAAGAGAAGTGGGTTAGGACTGTCCGTTCCACCCTCTGACCCAGAGCTATGTATGCAACACTTATAGGCTCTGCATGGCTTACACATGTGCAATCAAGAGCTGTGCCAAAGACATGGCAGAAACAGTAGGGGGACAGATCTTAGTCCCTGCAATGGCCAACTACAGGTTAATCCACTACCTCGCAGAAAGGGTTGATTTAGCCAAGCACAGGCTGTGACTTTTGCTCCCTTTAATCATAGTGTAGTATAGTTAGTCTCTGTGAAAGCCCTTGTACAATACACACCTGGATTCCCGAAGGATTGATTACGTCAAAAGCTCCAATAGTATTAAAAATAAATTGACGGACTTTGTTGAAGTTGTCATCACCAATACTCCAGGAACTGTCAATAAGGAAAACTATGTCGGCTTTGGCTCCTTTGCACACTGAAATATACAAATAGATCAGAAAAGTGTAATGGGGAGACCTTAAGTGTCCTCTTAAGTGATTTTGCAATTGAAGTAAAATATGCTTTCTTGGAATGTGGTTCATGTCTCTCTGGTATTATAAAATGTAATGCATTAGGAAATTAGATTAACATGAACTACAAAGATGTCAGAAGGACACGTAAACTTTGAAAAGCAATAAAATTACAGCGTTGCCAAAAGTCAGCAAATTTATCGATAGTAAAAATGTGGTCAAGATTCCATGCGTCAGGGACAAAAATAAAATCAAGTCAATAAATCTATAACTATGTTCTGATGCTGCAACGCTACACCTAACACCTACCGGTGCTTTAAGAACAGTGTTAAGGTGAGAAATCCTCTCTGTAGCCTTAAAATGAACGCAATGTTTTATTGGTGAGAACTTTTAGAATTTTGTCAGTAATTTTTTTTTTTAATTGACAGTAAAAATTAATTTTTGAGGATTGGCAACCCTGATAAAAGTTGTATATGGCATTGAATGACACTAAATTTACTAAACTTGAAAAATAGCCATACTTTACATTAGCACTCTGCTACTTTTCCATCGAAAAATCCAACCGAAACGTTTCGATCAGTAAAAATCGATTGAAAAATATTGATCAATATTTAAAAAACAGTCAAGATCTACAGGGGATAAACGAGAAAAGGTGAAATTGGCCTTTTCAAGTTTAGTAAATTTCGCCCTTAGCAACAAACTAGGAATGAATGTATAGAATTAAAGCTCAATGGATTCACCTGAACATCTACTGTATGTCATATTATCTTTTCAGACATGCAATAAAGCAACAAAGCTTGTGATTTTCAGAGGAAGCCCTCCTTGCAACAATACATTTCACTTAATGTTGTGTGAATCTGCTTTCTAAGTGTAACCATGGATCCACAAAGTATCTAGGACATAAAAACTTCTTTCTAGGAGTTAATAATAATGTGCAATATAATTGTAAAGAGAGTTCTAAAGACTGCTTCATTGAAGTACCTTTTGATTTCAGTTTAGCTCTGATTACAATAGTTTTTGATTATTTTGCAAAGACTATTAATAATCAGAAAAGAGTTAACAACAACCCAGAGACAATACACAGGTATAATCATCTAGAATCACATGCTTTTATATACATATCTGAAGATTTTCCTAAAAGTTCACTTGTATCTACTTACAAACATTGTGGTACCTTTTATTGTAGCTCAAACTACTCAATACATTAATTCACTGCTGGAGGACTGATCCACACTTATTATGTGCGTAAATGCTCAGTACAATGTACCATTGTTTCTCTGATGCATAAAAATACTAGACTGCCTGGATTCTACTGCCTTTACTTACCCTCTCGTGCAGGTGGAATTGTAGGTGGTGGGGGAGGTGATGGAGGCGTTGTTGGTGCTTCTGTTGGCTTGATCACTGGAAAGTAAATAAACAACAATCATAATGAAGCTACTGTGACATACAACTTTATCATTCACCTAGAAGTTATTTTTATTGTTTACACTTTTTTCATTATTGGAATACCGGTATTTTTTATTAGAAAATGCAATAACCATGTTTACTGTATCATTTAATTTGTTGTTGAATGAACCATGATTGTATGTATGGGTGTGTATTGTAGGGAATCACTCAAATGCTTTAGCAGTCTATTGGGATTAACATACTACAAACAGTGACTTTCTGAAGTATCCGGCTTCTATTTACACAAAATGAACTTAAACACAGCCTTTCTTGGCAAAACAAAAAAAACAATCCCAATTGAAAACCAATGTTCCACCGTGACAAGTCCTTTTCTCAAAATACAGTGGGAAATGGCAACTCATACAGTTCAGAGGTATATAACAAAATATACCTTCCTCTCTCCATGAATCACTCTCCTTAGGGTCTCAAAGTGCAGTCCAGCCACAATCCTATAACAGGGGCTTTTCCACAGGTCTCTGTCTCTCTCAGAGCACCATTCACACAACAGAGCTTCCTCATTTAGCAACACCAACCCCCGCACACAGGATTTCCCTCCTGCCTTTTTAAAAACATGTTTACTCTGCAGCTGGAGCTAATCTTAAGGACTGGGCTGTCCTCCAGCCATAGAAACAGACTGTTGGGGAAACATACCTTCCCTCATACAGCACACCGCTATACCCATTACAATATATATATATATCTACACATACACATACATACACACACCTATACATACAATCATGTAATATGTGCATTTTTTTTACTCTACTTACAAGTACGTTCATTTGTTGAGACTCCTCGACCTTCAAGGTTTGGCGTTTGGACATAGACTGTGGCTGTATATTCTGTGTCTTGCGTCAATCCAGTAAAACAGTGTGATGATTCTGATCCTGTCACTGTAATTTCTTGGCCTCGAGATCCTATGTGTTTAAAGGACAGAACAGGGATGATAAACCACCAGTATATGAAATATCACATAATACAACTTCTTCCTGTAATCACATTGATCCAGAAGGTCAGATTCATTTCACACCTGAGTTAGCGTTAAAGGAAATATAAATCTTTCCTGGCTTAGCCGTGATGCCTGTCAACAAACCACTATATGCATCAATGACTACTTTTAAAATGGTCATTCATGCTGTTTTTCTACAAACGTTTGTAATAACCCATTATCTCTGCCAGCATTACTTGTACAAGAAGTACACTACTTCAGTGTTTTCACTATAAAGCAGTAGATGAAGTCTCCATACTCCTGTTCTTATGAACAGACTTCTTATTAAACACACTCCCACATCATCTTTCCTACGGCCCTTTGTATATTTATATTAAAGTTCCCATAGCCAATATTAACATCTTCTCTAAACTAAAAAAATGCTACCCTGGAAGCCTCTTTTAGTATGTAAATAACTAAAGTTTCATCCAGTTTTAATGATTTAATGACCCTTCTCAGTACTCTCTCTCTTGCAAATGATTAAAGTTCATATGAAGAACTTTGTATTAAACAATGCAAAATCTTATTTAACACTTACATGCCCAAGTTTTCATTTACTTCATTCATTTCAATCAATTATTATAAAAAGGAAACCATTTCTTTATGTTTTTTTGTAATAAAAAATATGTTATGACTCATTAGGCAGCTAATCCAAACCCAGCTTTACAAGTCATAGGAGGAGAAATTACATTGAAAGGCATATTGGCCTCAAAAATTAACCAATCACCTCAAATATTATCATATGTTATGTGTGTTTTAACCGTTCATAGCACAGAGAAACATATCTGCTAACAATAAGCTTATGTCCTTTCTTAGTAAACAGTAGAATTTTTTTTTTGCACAATCCTCAGAAATATAAAGTTATATACCCAACAACCACAAAGCCACTTTCTGAAGCTAGTTTTAAATAAATGGATAATCAAACAATAACAATATAAATTCACGTGACTTGTTTGGAAATGTAGGAGGGTTATGAGACAATGAGAAAAACAATGACCCTGACGCAAGGGAAGTCAGCAAGCACAAGTAACTACATATAATATACAGCGGCATCTCAATATGGATAACAGTATATACAATCCTTAAATATCTTAATTCAAATGAAACATTAAAATGGCCAGTGAGCCACTGATGAGGGTATAACTCTTATCGATTTGACACAGGTGATTTTTGTTCTGAAAGTCAACGTTATTTACTTAGTTCTTCAACTTGCATCAAAGGGTTTCCTATGTATAATTATAAGAACTATGATGCCTAACAAATGACTATAATCTATACAATATGCAAGATGCAATATAAACATAGAGACAAAAAGTCTCATGCTACCAATTCTTGAAATTAGCAAACATATGTGAATATTTCTAAAACCTTCAATAACTAATCGACTACAGGTTTAACTTTAATTTGATTAATCTAAAAAAAAAAAATGATTTAAACATGCTACTACATACCGTCAACTGGATTCAGTTTCAGTCTGTAAGATGTGGCTGACCGGTGAGGGGTCCATCTAATACAGAATGAGTCCCATCCCACCTGATAACTTGTCAAATCAGTGACATTCAAGTATACTGCAAATCAATATAATAAAACGAAATCTGATTATTACTTGTATGTGATAACCTTCATTAATTGCAATGAAACAACATTGCTCATTTACACTCAATAAACATAATCTGGTATACACGTGTAAATTATGCGAATATGTCATTTACAGTAACTCGAAACTGAAAATATTATAACCTGTATAATAATTATTCCTACCCAGCTTTATTGATGAATTTAACTGAAGAAAATAATTAAAGCAGATTTGATTTGTCTATCCGGCTAACCCATATATGAAATGCACACATGACATGTATAGAGCGTTGAGTAAAACATATACACAATGGAATTATGTTGTTTGAACTATCACTGATATCCGCAGCTCTTTTGAACTAGATAAAACTCCACCCATTCCTCATTCTGGATTTTTTCACTTTTTTAATTTCGATGCTTCACAGGACAAACTATACTTCTTTAAGGTTAGGTTCACACAAGCATATTGTGCGCAGCGTATTAAAAAAAAAAAAAAAAAAAAAAATAAAAAAAAAATTCTCCAGCGAAAATATGCCAAGAAAAAAAAACACCAGAGAAAATCCGTAAAAAAACAATGTTAATGGAAGAAAAGTGTTCACGCATGCATATCATACGCAGCATATTACCCTAGAACAATACTTGATCTATTTTTCGGGCACACAGAACACAGCATATTTTATGTGACTACATAAGTTTCAATAGGAATTTAGCAATTGCAATCACACACAGCGTAAAAATACGCAGAGTTTTCAAGAACGTGACATTTTGTAATAGCAAAAAAAAAAAGGCAGGGAAAAAACGCCTATGAAAAATTGCTGATAAAGAAAATCCTTTTCATATCAGGAATAGAGTCAACTAAATCCATGTGAAAGTAGGAAACATTAGAGGACATTTTTCTGTATTGTCCTTTCAGTGGCTGGTAATCGAATATTGACACACGCTAGTGTGAACCTAGCCGAAATCGTAAACAGAAAACATATTTTAAAGAAATAAAATCAATACCGTCTCCTTTTCCTGATGAATAAACATGTAACTTATAGAGTAATCACACAGTAAGTCTAGGCAAGTAGCCTATTGACACCATTGTGCATGCTTGGAATCTTTACATTGCAAGTTAACAATAAAATAGTGAAGACAACTGGAACTGCTCAGTGAGTTTTGCTACTTTGACAAAGAGCACAATGGCAAAAAAATGCAATATGTGATTATAAAGATATCCCTTAAATGTAATATTATTTTGGAAACTAGTTTATTTTTATAATTTACAAAAACTTAAAGGGAAGCTAAAGCCACATTCTGGCTGTTAAAGGCCCTTTCTGTCAGGCAATGGCCATACCCTGCAGATTCCTGAGCACTTCTGCAACAAAACACAACAGGAAATAAGGACCCATCCCAACTACTGTTTGTGCAGTATTTTATTAACTTTCTTTTCAACCCCATAGATTGATGTTTCTGGAACTTGCTAGGTTAATGGACCAAAGAAAACCAAAGGCAGTTTTAAGAACAGAAATGTAAACATGAGAAAAAAAAAAGTTGACTCGTTCAAAAACTGCAAAAAAACTTTAAACTCACATGTTGACCCAGGCCCTGCGAGTGGTCCACTTAATCCTGTGTCATACTGAGCATAAACTTTCACATCATATATTGTACCAGGAGATAAGTTCTGCAGAGTGTAAGAATTCACATCTCCAACAAATACTTCCAATGACTCGTCAGCATCTTAAAATAAAGAACACAAATAGCAAGTCATATTTTTTCATTAACTTGAAGTGCTTCAAATTATTAGCTATATTCATGAGTAAATACATTAAAAACTAAACCCTCTATTTTTTTTGTTTTGTTATTATTGAAATAATTCCAGTTTATGATATGTACGGAAATATACTTACCCCGTGGCTGATAAACCAGCTTGTATCCAAGAACAGGGGTTGGCGTTCTGTCCCAAGATACCCTAAACCTGGTGTACCATTCATCAGACACTTGAAGATTCCGTGGTGGAAGCAAACCCACTAAAACAAAATGTATTAGAAAGCATTTTAATCATTTTTTACAAGTATATTTTCCCAAATTACAAATTAAATATTACAAATCCAGAGATTTTAAAACTGCCAACAATTGCCAAATGTAAAATGGGAAACAATACCCAGTATTATATAAGGCTAAAACTATTAAGTAGTTAAAATAATGCTATTGGAAGTCATAGTTAACCACTCCTAGACTGTACACACATGTTTCTTTTAACTGTAAAGAGCATCTGTGTTTAATATCACAATTTAGGAAAAGACAGCTATTTTACAGAACACAAATCTAAAGCACAAAGAGATCATAGAATGTTTAATATATGCATCTGTGCTACATTTTCTATCATGCAATAGCAGGAAATAGCATTTAATACATTCAACATGATGTGCATTGTAAAATAGTAAGGAACCAGAAAAATATTTACATGTCTTTCCATGTCCCGTCTGTTGTCCTCCATCACCATCAGCGTAAACAGCTACCACAGTAATTTTATATGGAGTGTCTGACAAAAGCGGCTGGAGTACCACATTATTTCTCCTACCAGGCACTGTTGTCTAAAACGACCAAATATGCTGTTATTTACATAGTGACATAGTTTAAAAGGCTGATGAAATACATAAGGCCATCCAGTTCAACCTATTATCCTGCAATATTGATCCAGAGAAAGGCAAAAAACCCATGAAACAAGAAGCAATTATCCTCATCATAGGGAAAAAATCATTCCCAACTCCAAATATGGCAATCAGAATAATTCCCTGGATCAAGATCCCACCTTCAGTTATCCAGTACCCATAACTTGTAATGTTCTTACACTGAAGGATCAGAATAATTCCCTGGATCAAGATCCCACCTTCAGTTATCTAGTGCCCATATCTATTAATATTCCTACAATGAAGACACCTTAGACTACATGCCAAGTGTGATTAGTTTCTAATTGCTGTTGAGTAGAGAATCCACTTGTATACCCAAGAGTTCCAGAGCTAAACTTCTGAAAACCAATCTCTGGTTAGTTACTACAGGTTAACAGACCTCAATAAATGATTGCTATGTTGATAAATTCCTAACAAATGTTTTTAATGAGTAAGACTTTGGGTACCTGATAACTTTTCTTTCAGTTATCCCCACACTGGATCTGAATTGATCAGCCTAATCCAAACTAGTCTACATTTGTCCTGTATAATGCTAACTTATTCCTGCCTGCTACTGCCTGCATCCAACCTGTCAAAATACCTTAAAGAAATGTGTAATCTACTGTATAATCTAATAATAATAATTTAATGTGTAATCTACCCACAAAGAGAAATGGTGCTTACAAATGTCTCCAGAAAGAACAAGCACTGGCCTCTGTTAAAACAGTCTATTAACTATAGCTATTTTTGTATTTGTGCTTTTGTAATGATAAAGTTGACAGAAACACCTTCATATTATTTAATGCATCTTAAACTCAAGGAAACCGAAAGAAGCAAATTTTGTTTGCGTAACAAAGTATGCGTAACCTCAATTGGCTCCAGTTAGTTTATGGCGAAATATAAACTATAAAAGAGGAAAATAGCTAAAAAGGTTGGAACGGGAAAGGTTACAGAAAGAAGGGAGGGGAAAGAGAGTCAACTGAGCAAGAGAAATATTAAAGGATGGGGGTAAGAGCAGAAAAGGTGTGGCAAAGCTAACTGTGGAATTAGCATTCATGAAAACATCTTTTATGGAATTACTAACAGAGGTTTCAAATGTTATTGGTACTTCCTCAGCTAAACACAAAAACAAAATCTATGAGTTTACTTCATTAATTCTAAGTAAGTATTACCAAACCAACACTTATTAATGTAAGATGTTACAACGGGGACAGCAATTTCAGCTGGATGTCATTGTCAAAAGATTATTAATAGTCTTTTCTTGGAATTATGTTCATGTTATTAGTAATTAAATATAAAGGGTATAAAGTATTTCTTTCTTTAACAAAACCATTGAAGGTTGTTTTGCCCAATGTCAGTACTTGGTACATCTGTTGAACACTCAGTTCACTCTATTTGGAATATTGGTTGTTTCAACAGAAAGAACATGTGTTACAAAATGGTAACATATGGATACAAGTGGTTTGACAAAGTGTACAGTTGAGGGCATATGTAAGAAGGTCTTGTAATAAGTCTGTTGCCAAATCCCTGGTAAGTCTTCTTTTTTATTTAATTTTTTTATTATAGTTTTGTTTGTAAGTAAAAATTGTCAAATAAGGAATGCTTTTAATAACTTGCTGCAATTATAACAACTTGTAATAATATGTTATATCGTGCAACTACTTAATCTCTTCACTACCATAGCAATGTCATATTTTAATTAAAATAATATATAAAATACTTTAAAAATAAAAAATAATCAGAGGCCAGAGAAGACAAATATTGACACCTAAGAGGTGAAATTTATTAAACTCTGAAAGACCGCTCTTGGTTTATCGAACGAGATCTCGCATTGTTCTTGCGAGATTTTTTTTTTTATTTCTTGAGAGAGAGTTTTTCGGTCTCGATTTTTCGATGGAAAGGTAGCCATTAGTAGTATGGATACCTTTCCATTGAAGAATTTGAAAAATCAAGATCGAAAAACTTGATCTCGAAAAACTGAAAAAAATCCCACGAGATCTCGCTTGATAAACTCAGAAAGACTGAGGGTGGAATTCACAATTGTGCGAAGTGAGCTCCGAAACCTTCGGCTCACTTCGCACTGACTGATATCCTGCACGCGGACATCAGCGAGCGCATTAAAGGGATTCCCATCTCGGCTAGACCAAAAGAGTTGCCTCGCCGAGACTGGAATCCCTTTAATGCGCTCGCTGATGTCCGCATGCAGGAAATCAGTGAGCACATATCAGTCAGTGCGAAGTGAGCCGAAGACTTCGGAGCTCACTTTGCACAATCATGAATTCCCCCTGAGAGCGGTCTTTCTGAGTTTAATAAATTTCACTGAAACAGTAAATAGTACAAGCAATTTTTGTTTTACCTTTATTGTGCACCTGGTATTGGGAAATGCTTAACTAACATACCTTCTTTGACCCTTATGCAACGTGTACCCCTTTTAGGCCATAAAGTAGGCTATTAACTTACATATTCATCAATGGGATCACCCACAGTTGGTGAATAGATAATTCGATACTGCTGGACTGGTCCATCTGCATGATCCCAGTTCACAGAAAGGCTGTTAGTTGTCTCTCCAAACACTCTAATGTTTTTGGGACCACTGCGAGGTACTAAAACAGGAAATATAAAACAATAATACATTTTTAATCTGTTCATTTACAGTGTTTTTTTATGATTATTGGCAAAATATTCATTGCAAGCAAATCAGCATGAGCATATCAGAAATTTCCAACCACACTTCTGGTGTCTGGTTACTTTAAAAAATCTTCCTAGTTTAATGGTGCCAGCTAGTGCATAATAACAGATTATTAAGAAATATCCCTACCGCAGTACAAAATGTGGAAAGTGGGATACCACAAGTATTTGGAAGGCTCCCGAGTTGCTTGAGGGATTTGTACAGCAGTCAGCTAAAGCAAGGAAAATTCTAATATAACACAGAGCTCAACTTTCAGCTTAGGTTCCACAGACATATTACGGAACAGTGAATTTCAAGAAGAGTAGACTGAATATTATTTTTATTTTTATTTATTTCATTTGGTGACCAGTAATTTAAAAAAAAAATGCCTTTAGGGTCTTTTGATTGTTCGTTTAAAAAGTTTTCTCAGAATTAACAGGCAGCCTTGTTGCTGCAGCTTAGGTGAATAAGGAAGTCATATTACCTGTCATATATTTCTGTAGGAGAGTTTACGCAGGCAATCAGTCTGCAGCGGTAAAATAGAGTTTTATCCATAACTAGAAGTTTTCCCTAGAAACCAGCATGGAGAGTTGGCTGCCACTAAAATAATCCGGGTTACACTTTACTTCAATGGGGATAAGAGGGCTGTTGATGAACAACTGGGATCATATGTGAAACTAGGGGTTAGAGGCAGGAGACCCTTCTACTTCACCCATGGAAAAAAGATTTTTTAGTTTATGTTTCAGTGGTTTAGTGGGAATATTTTGTTACCACGGTCCATTGCTGTTTCCTGTGAACAGCACACTGGACATCAGTTTGGCAATTATGCAAAGAAAATAAATTTAAAGCCCCTAAAAGCCTGTCCCTCCTAATATGTCAAATTTGGGCCCCAAAATCCCACATATGCCGCTACAGAATGTGAACCTCTGCATTTTCAGCAAGTCACCACTCCTGAATGACATCTAAGGCTACAATTATATGTAAGACTTGTAAGACAGTTCAAATGCTGAAAGCCACGGGATATACATTGCTGCAATAAAAAGAGTTGAATTTAATATCGGTAGCAGTGAATTGAACTAACATGTTTTTCCTTGCGCAGGACTGGGATCTCCTTCACCATCTGCATAAATAGCTGTGACATCCACAGAATATGGTGTATCAGGAAGGAGGCGCTCCAGCAGCGTATTGTGAGTATTGCCAGGAACAACAACCTACAAGTGGAAAGAAGAACTGTTTTTATCTCTATAGACTGTATAAGTGTGCCCTTCATTTTATTCATCAGTCTATAACACAGTCCTTCATTTCATTCATCAGTCTATAA
>WMED01003421.1:0-15620 GCA_019650415.1 Pipa parva
TCCCCTCCATATTTCCCCAAACAGTGCAGCACTACTCCAATATAGTGCCTTGCAGCATAGCAGGTGAAGAGATGCAAGGTAGTGCAGCACACTGCAATTTTTAAGCTCCTTTCTACTCCCAACCTGCCGTTTCCCCATACTGTGCTGCCCCAACCCTCCTTTCCCTATAATATGCTTCTTCCCATGATATACTGCGTTCTTTATCCCTGTACTGTGCTGATCTTCAACCCCTCTTTCTATATTCTTTACTGACCCCAACTCCATACAGCTTCCACAAATAGTACCAATGTATTTCTACTATCCCACATATATTGCCTATTGTAGTGCAACAGTCCTTTCCAATATAATGTCAAGTACCCTTTGACACCTACATTAGCAATTCATCAGGGGCATCCAAGCATTGTGAAAATTCAGTGCAATCCTACTTGTCTATCCAAAATACATCTTTATTCATACCTATGGACTTGCAAAAAGTAAGCAGCTAACACTAAGATTTTTTTGGTTTTAGTCAGATGCATTGTGATATAGTTTCCCTTAAAATTCCAATAGTAACACATCATGATTTTGGTATGCAATTGAAAGGTGTTTGGAGTCAGACACTCTTTCCCTTTCTCTCTCTCATTCTGCCCCTTACACATTATTGTTGCTAGTAATGGTAATGTTATTTACTGTTTCTCTTAATAGAAGCAAATTCCAGGTGCCAGACACCAATAAAAATGAAGCCAAATATTGAGCCGCCTGAAAATGTGGAATGGAGTGGTGCAGAGGCCTCTATGTTTAGAGTGCTTATTGGTACCTATTACGACAACTTCTGTGCAATTGCAAGGTTGATTGGCACAAAGACTTGCCGGCAAGTGAGTTTTTTTTCTTTCCTTTTTTCTTTTTTTTTTTATTATAGCTTTTTTACTTTTCTAGAAAAGCCACAAGTGAGCATTGTCACATTGTGTAGGTATATCTGCAGTCCAGCTTGCAAAATTTTATATAGGCTACTATAATTGATATATGCTTGCATGAATGATTGGGAGGAATGAACAAAGAACAGTGTTTGCAGAAGCCAAACATAATGTAGAAACATTCAGTGTTTAAAAATGAAGCATCAAAAATAGTTGTTTTTTTTTTTTTTTTTTTTTTTTTACTCTCCATAAAATCCATATCTGCACAGATCATTGGGGGGTAAAGTTTCCATCTCTGCAGGAGGGACACTAGAGAGAGTAGCTATGAGTAAAAAACAGAGAGAGAGCCCACCCCTATAGTGTAACTTTACCCCAATTCAGTGTTCACAAAGCCTAAGAGCTGGAGGAGAGGATGCCTGAAAACAAAAACCAAGAGATAGCTCCCCTAGGGATGGGAAGGCCTGTGTCCCCCAATGATCTGCTTAGAAATGGATTGTACAGTGAATAAAAAATCTATTTTTAGGACACCAATATTAGGGGACACAAACAAAACCTTTGGGGAAGTCCCAATGCAAAAACTAGTGGGAGGGATCAGGAGAGCATCTCAGCAAAAGTATCATTAGTAGAACTAGAAAAAACACCTGAGAGGAGGTCTAAAAACAGATAGACCTCTTAATAAGAAAACATTCAAATAACTATGGATAATACCTTCCGCCCAAAACTGGTTTGGGAGGAAGCAAAGCAGTCAAATCCATAGAATTTTGTGAAGGTGTGGGTAGAAGACCACATTGCTGCATTGCACAACTGTAGAAATGAGTGATGGCAGAGAGGGTCCACCACACGATGGTCCAGGAGGAAGTAACTTGACCCTTCTTGGGGCCTGAAGAATTAATGAAGAGGCCATTGGAATGACAAAACTCTGAAACTCTGGAGAGGTAGGTTTTCAAGGCTCTTAAAGACTCGGAGGACGAGTCAGGGCAAAAAGATGGGACCACAATCTCAGACCACCTTGGGCTAAAAGGACAGGCGAGTCCTAAGAACTGCCTTGCCTTTGTGAAAAATAAGGAACATCTGTGGAAAGAGCTGCCAACTCTGAGACCCTTCTAATAGATACAATGGCTAAGAGAAAAGCAGTTTTGAAAGAAAGGAGAGAAAGACTTAAAAGAAGTTAGAGGTTCAAACGGTGGACATTGAAGTGCCTTAAGTACTGAATTAAGGTTCCAGGGGGGAACTTGTCATTTGAACAGAGGTTGAATGTGGGTGGTTCCCTGAGTAAAAGTTTGAACCTCCAGAAATTTAGTTAGCTTCTTCTGGAAGAAAACAGAGTCCTGAAGGAAGCCATCTTGAGCTCCTTATCCAATAGTTCCTGGAGAAAAAGGAGGAAGATTGGGGAGGTGAAATGAGTGAAAATCAAAATTCTTCCCTGATTTCTTAGAGTTGTGTGGCTTCCATGCTCTGTAATTGATTCTGTCAGAAGAAAGCTTTGGAGCTTTGATCATGGTAGAAATGATCTGATCAGGAATTCCTTGTTTCTTCAGGCCATCAAATGGAGGCAATCAAGCCCTTGATGGAAAAACGGTCCCTGGAACAGAAGGTCCTGATGGACCAGCAGCGGAAAGGGAGACTCTGTTACCATGATGATAATGTCTAAGAACCTGGTCGCCATCATGTAGACATTTGAGAGACCCCAGTGAACTAGCATCAGGAAAAAGTCTGGATGGAGGGTCCAACTGCTGAGTTAGGGATGAAAGGGCTTTACAAAATGCCCAGAGCTTGAGGATGTTCATGGGCAAGGTGGTCTCCTCCTTTGTACAGGAGCTCTGAAGAGGCTGATTTTGAAAAACTGTGCCCCATCTTGAGATACTAGCATCTGTAGTTACTATTGACCACTGTGGTAGGGCCCATTATCTGCCCCAGCAGAAGTGCTGTGGATAAAGCCACCAAATGAAAGAGTCCTTGGATTCTTTGGACAAGAAAATGTGGTGGCAATCCACACAATCCCTTGGCCCTGACCAGGGTTTGAATAGGTGGAGCTGTAACTGTTGAAGGTGAAAAAGGCCAAATGGCACCACTTCTGCGGTTTAAATCATGAGGCCCAACACCCTCATAATTCCTTGGATTGAATGAGGAGGGACTTGACTTACGGCTCTGACTTATTGGAAGAGATAAGACACCTTTCTTCCATGAACACTCTTTTCTGACATGTCGAATCTTAGACCTAAAAAGGTCAGGGATTGTGCTGGAATGAGAAAGGACTTTTTTTTTTAAGATTTAAAAGCCAGCCATGGTTCAGTGATGCAAATTTGAAGAATCTTCTGCTGCTTGAAAATAAAATGACTTTGTAAGAAGTCCATCTAAATGGGGACAGAATTACGATATCTTGTAACCTGAGATGTGCTGTTAGAGCTGCCATGATTTTGGTAAAACCTCTTGAAATGAAAGGCTGGAAGAAAGAGCTGTAAACTGGAAATGATCTTTTCATATGACAAAATTGAGGAATCTTTGGTGATCTCTTCTGATTGGGCTAGGAATTCCATAGGATCTGTGGAAGCTATGATGGATCGTATAGATTTCATCTGAAACCTTTCCTTGTTTACACATTTGTTTAGAGCTTTGGGACAAAACTGATCTCCTTTAGAGCCTGCCTTCTTTGAGAGTCTGCTGGTTCTCTGGTAGGAAAAAAAAAGCAAAGTGGTGGAGTCTTTGCAAAATCTATGTTGCAGCCGGTGATGATGGAAGAAAGAACCCATTTGTCTTAGGTGGAGGCTTGCCATAAGGAAGTGAAGTTGGATAGTTGACCTCCTAATGGAATGAATGAGTAGTCAAGCCTTCTGGAACATTTCTGAAGTGCTTTTTGAAGGTTTCATCTTTTTAAACCATGTGGACTGTCTGTTGGAGGATCCTCCCTGTCTAGATGGTGATTTTGAGAAAGTCTAAGCATTTTTATGCTGATATCCAATTGTGGAGGGATGAAAAAAATCTCTTGAGGTAATTGCCTAGCAGTTTGATTCTGAGTTAGGAAAGTGCTCTTTCCACCTGTGGCCTGAGAAATAATTTTCTATAACTCCAGTCCAAACAGTGACTTTTCTGAAAAGGGCAGAGAAATTAAGGACTTTAGTGAGGAATTGTCCATCACCCATGCTTTTAGCTAAAGGACTCTCCGTGGTACAATGGAATTATATAAGATCCTGGCTGTTAGTCTCGCTGAATCTAAGGCTGCGTCAGCAATGTAGGAGAAAGCTTCCATTGGAAGTTAGAAAAGGGGCAAAAGGTCTGCTCTAGGAGTACCAGACTCAATAGCTTCTAGTATGCTGGATAACCATGCCTCAAAAGCCTTTGCTAACCAGGCAGTGGCAAAGGCAGAAAGAAACAGAGCCAAAGAAAGTAAATATACTGTGAAGTATAGTTTCTAGCCTCTTGTCAGAGAGGTCTTTGAAAGAGACTACATCTGTTAAGGGAATAGTGCGTTTTAACAGTTGTGAGACAGGACAGTCTAAACTGATTAGTCCAGAAGTCCATTTCCGCTTTTTTAAAAGGATAAAGCGGAAAAGAAATGCGTAGAAACTTAAAAAATTATTTTCTGGTTCCTGCTACTCCTCTTACACAAATTTTCTTTAATTTGTCATGAAAAGTAAGAGAAGATGCTGTTCTCTGCTTCTTCTTAAAAATGGACTTAGAAGATTCTTCAGATAAAATGGATTCTTCTAATTGAAGTGTCTCATGAATGCCTTAATAAGGGTGTCTACTGAGTCCTTCTGGGAATGAGAAGGTAAGTCAGCTTCTGTTTATGTGTCTGAGAAAAATTCTTCTTCCTCTGATGAAATCAGAGGAAGGTCTCTTTTTCTTAGCCTAAGATGCTGTGCTAAGAGATTTAAATAATGCCTGCATGGATTGGGACAAATAGATGGTTCAAGCAGGTTCCACAGAGGTTGCAGCAGCTTTAATCTGGCTATTCTGAAGGGAAGTCAGTATCAGTTAAAACAGGGATCTCACCCACTCTGGCTCCATAGCTGTAGAATCAGCGGACTGTTGTGGTACAGCAGGTAATGCAGGAGTGTAAGATCTACATAGGGCACCAATCCTGACCTCTTGGTAGCATGGCTTGGCATTTTTTTACAAGCAAAAAAGATTGTTTTAGAAGAGCTGAACTAAACATTATCTTTTGGCATTTTTTCTAATGACTCTGACGTTGCCTATAAGAAGAAACTAATGCAGGCAAAAATAGAAAGAAAATTTTGATATTTTTGTTTTAATGTGTACTGTTCCTTTAATAAAAAACAAAGTCAGTAGAGCATACCCTTCTACTCCAGACTGAATATAAGGAAAGGATGAGGAGATAGCTTCCCCCCTTTCCCCTTATATAGCCCATAAAAAAACTGGTATGAAAAAACAGTAAATAATTCACTAAAATTGAGCCAGAAATAATACCAAAGTGAATAAAAGTGCTGGGAGGAAGAGCAGGAAGGTTCAGTCCTATGTGTGTCGCCCTTGATGTGCAGTATAGAGGTGCTGATGAGGAGAAAATGGAAGCCACACAAAGCACAGGAAGAGAAGGCAAAGGGTTATGTATTCTGGGAAAGGAAGTGATGTCAGCTCACTGTACTGAAGCACCTTAGAGACAGGAGAAATAAGGCAGGAATCTTAAAATGCCAGATAGAATAGTGGTTCCCAACCATTGTTTGATAATGCACCAGTTTTCCAGTTCCCTGATCCAGCAAAGGTTTGACGGACCTCTGGGAGGGTGGGGCAGGGCAATCCAAGCTGCCGTCCTCATAATGGTGACGCGCTTGCTGTGTGCATGTCACATTAATGTGCCAAGGGGTTCGCAGGCCAGCATTTGGGAACCCCTATGTTAGAATATAGAGATGAAAGCACAGGATTACTGTATTTAAGATAAAACACTGAATTTGAAAGTGCATCCTAGCATAAAATGCTATTCGGGGAAAAACTCTAGCACTTGCCCCTTATGAGGGACTTGGCAGAGATAAATGGACAGCTTTTATTTTTCCTGTATGGGAGATAAAACTGCAGCTTGTTATGGCCAGGTATTCTCCTGCTTAAGAGGGGAAGAAGGGAATTAAGGGGTCTAATGTAATTCCTTTTTTAAAAGTGAAAAGGTTAGCTTCGGGTTTACTGTAGAGGAATTCTGAGCTGCCCTGACAGTCTTAGGAGCGAAGGAGCCTGATAAATACCTGACTAGAGCAGAGAAAAGCTTCTTTGTCAGCGCATTTCTCTCTTAAGAAAGAGAAACCTCTAAAGAAAAGAGAAAATAAAAAAGGAATAAATAAAATACAAAGAAAAAAATGTAAGAGAATAAATAAGTCCAATCCTGCAAGAAGAGGAAACTAGAAAAAACTGAATTGGGGAGGAGCCTGTTGGAGGAGGGATAAAGCCACACTATAGGGCTGTGTTCTTTCTATTTCTGTTTTAAGCTCATAGCTACTCTCTCTAGTGTCTTTCCTGCAGTGATGGAAATTTTACCACAAAGGTTCTGCCTGTGTCCCACAATATTTGTGTCCAAAAAGAAAATTCTAATGAAATCTGTTAAATTAGTCCCTACTAGGGGACCTCCATATTCTGAGAAATTGCTACTTTTGAAGGGTTAGATGCCACCCATGTAGGTGTTACCTATCTATTCTAGACTAGATTAGAGCCTATCACCACAACCTATTTTTATGGTTCAGAGTGAATTCTGGGCGGCACTCTGGCTACCACATACTTATGGGTGCACCTGTTTATAAAGAATCTTTTAAGGCCTCTATTTGCGTGAGCTAGCCCACAACAGTTACATTGCAAGACTAAGTAATATAAAACTGCAAATGTAATAGAAATAACAATCCTATGGAAGGTATCCTTTTTGTGTTTTTCTTCAGATGATTGTTTATTTGTGAAATTTTTCTTTCGAACATATAAATAAATTATACTCGCTGGGTAATTTGTTAAACATTTTAAGTAATTTGCTTCTTTGTATAATTAAAGGAAAATTACAGGCTAATTTAGTCAAGGGGGAGGGGGAAGAAACTTGTTAACTTTCAGAGCTGCCCATGCCCTCTCTACTCTGCTGTTGTCGACAGGCGCCGCAATATTCTTGTTTATCGAACAAGTGCAGTAGCAGTGTTGCATCAGAAATTTGCTACAGCGCTTGATCTATTTGGCACAACTGACAGTTAGAGGAAGATATACTATAGTATATAGTAGTTTAGCATAGGATCTCCAACCTCTTGTGTCAATCACTACCTAGCACTTAATTTGTTGTACCCTTGTTTTATTTTACTTGTATTGCTTAATGCACTTTTCCCTTGTTTGTATTGTACTTGAATCGCTGAATTGTACAGCGCTGCGTAAATTTGTGGCACTTTATAAATAAAATTATACATACATACATACATTAATGTGTGTGAAACACAGAGGTACATTTTCAGGAAACTGATTTACAAAAAAATAAAGAACTTTTAAAAAAAAATATTAGAATGGAGTCAAACACTGGGTAATTTATTGGACACCACCCTCCATATGTTGCTTCTAATTTAGTTTTTGTATGTAGCATTGTTTTTTTACTAAAGGGCTTACTTATTAAAGGCAAATTACCCTAGTCAGTTAAAGAAATTAGCTAAAATAATATTTTCAGAAAAATGAAAAAGAACATTCTATTTTACCATATTTAGATAATTTTGCAAGAAACACATTTACTTGAGGTTGATGGATTCATTCTTTTGGACAAAGCATATGCAGCTAACTCATCTTTTTAAATCTGGGAATAAAAGAGATGTATATAGTATAGCCCAAGCCAATATGTAAACTTGTAACATGAGTAGTTTTTACTTGTTATTTAATTGATGTATAAAAATCTGTTGTAGGTCTATGAGTTCAGAGTTAAGGAGTCTAATGTTATTGCACCTGTTCCTACTGAGGATGTTGATACTCCACCAAGAAAGAAAAAAAGGAAACACAGGTCTGAAATTACATTTCCTCATCAACTTTACATATTGGCCCAGTAATCTGGGCTGAGAAAGGACCAATGGCCATAATGTTGAAATCTTCCCGTTGGTTCTATCTAGTAAATGATCTACAGTATTTTTGATGTAAAAGATTATAACAACGTAAGATAATATGTAGCACTTAAGTAAGAATAAATAAATATGACCATTTTACATTAATGTTTTTTAAGAGCATACAAAAATAGTCAGAGTGAATCTTAAAACGGACGTGTTTGATACTGAAATTGGTAAACTCTGAAAAGCCTTTTCAGCTTTTCTGAGTTTAATCGGGATAACAGTGTGATGTTTCTCGTGGTAAGTACCACGAGATTTGTCTTGATCGATACTTGCCGTGAGAAACTTTTTTTTTTTAAATTGAATATATCCATGGAAAGGGAGGGTAGCCATACAGTATAACTACCTTTCCATGGATATATTCAATAAAAAAAAGTTTCTCACGGCAAGTGTCGATCGAGGCAAATCTCGCGATACTTTCCACGAGTAACTTCAAAGTGTTATCCAAAATTATTAAACTCGCAAAAGCGAAAACTGCTTTTCCGAGTTTAATAAATTTCGCCCTAAAAATGAAAATGCCTCAAGTGCATTTATAGTTTTTATATATTCAATCTGTGCTTCCAAAAATTCTACATTGTATGTATAAAATATGATATTTACCTTTCTAAATTGGGATCTTAGGTACGCTTCCTGAATATATATTATCTAAAGCACCACAGAAACAAATTAGAGTGAGTAAGGTCTGTTATAACAACATAACACAGACATAAAGCAATAGAATTCTTGTATTTAATTTCATAATAAGAGTTTTACAAGTTCTGTCTTTCAGTAACTGCCATGCTAATCCAAATAGGAATTTTTATTTTTTGGTGTTACTGGTCCTTAAGTGCTTCTGTGCCATAGTTCATTCTAAGGGGCGAAATTTGCTAAAGTCAAAAACTATTTTTTCAATGTTGTTGGTAATTTTTTTGCTGTGAAAAGGTCAAAAACACTTCCCCCCATTTTCTGTCCAAAACGGATGAAAAGGTAAAAAACTTAATTTTCTACTTTTTTGTGGCAAAAAATGGCTGAAAATAGCCAAAGTAAAAAAAAAAAAAATTAGTCTTCGACTTTAGTAAATTTCGCCCTTAGGGTCATAAACAATTTGTGAATAGTTCACCTACTCTACAACTGTATAGCACTGCTTATATTTGTGGTGCTTTATAAATAAAATTATACATACATACACAAGAAACAGACAAATTGTTAGCATCATCCAGTTTTAGAACATAATTAACTCCTTATCACCAAGACTCCTTATCCAAAGCTCTAGGCCAGGGTTGGTGAACCTATGGCACGCAGAACCCTCTCTGTTGGCACGCGAGCCGTCACCAAGCCTGTCTTCAGTACAGGCCGCGGACCTGACCTAACAGTTTTCAGGCCGGGTCCGTGGCCTGCACTGAAGGAGCGCTCACTCACAAAGGAGTTTTCCTCCCCTGACGCGTGCACGTTCCTCCCCCGACAACGGCGTGATGTCATCACTCACTTCGGGGGATACGCTGGTGAGTAACGTCACCTTTTTGGCACTCCGTGCCAAACAGGTTCGCCGCCCCTGCTCTAGGCAGTTCAGAAGATTGACGCCCAAGGCCTTACTATGAGTTTTACTGCACATAACTTTTTATATATGAAGAAATAATCCTGGCAAAAGGCTGCTTCAAGCCCCCTATCTATTCACTTACCTGAATCACTGACAAATGACTGCTTCCAGTTTTTTCACCAATGAAATAAAATTACTAGAGACAAAACTAGAGGAAGTCATGTAGGTAATTGAAATAAGGCTCGGAGAAAGCTGTTCTTAGATTCCTTTAGTAAAGGGAAGCCATAGCCTTACATTTAGGGGCTTATTCTGTGCAAAAGGTGTGGAAAAAAATGCTGCAAAATAAGCATGTTTTTAAAAACTGAAGTGTTTAATTGTTTGTTTTTATCAACTTACAAAATGCAAAGTGAATGAACGAAAGAGAAATCCACATCAAATCAGTATTTGCTGTGGCCACCCTTTGCTTTCAGAGCAGCATCAGTTTTCTAGGTACACTATTTGTAGCATCATAGTCAGCTGCATGATTATCTAGTTTGACTAAACTGATAATAAAGAGTCTGCCTGGGATTACAATGAGAGACTTATGGATTTACCAAGGACATCATGGTGTAATGTGAGCATTGATTTTTATGGCCCATTCAATACTCTGGAATATCTACTAGGTATCATTGATTAATTATTCACGTTACCCAGGAACTTCCTCTGCTACAATTACACCTGTTGTGGACAAGGTTTTTTCTTTGCTAGTCATCCCCCAGGATGTAAAAACAGACAGTAACCCACCCTTTAGCAGCCATCACTTTAAAAGTTTTGCTTTGTACTTGGGTTTTCAACATAAACGCATCACTCCAATGTGGCCACAAACGAATGGGGAAGCTGAAAGATTTATGTGCAGAATAGGCAAGTTTCTCAGAGCAGCAACATCTGAGAGCAGACCATGGAAACAAAATCTGTTTTCTTTTCTAAGAGACTAGATATCCACTCCTCATTGTACCACTAACAAATTACCTGCAGAATTGTTTATCTGCAAAATCAGGATCAAGCTCCCTGATATTATGGACTGCTAACCTAAGACTTTAGATAAATAATTGATACAAATAGACTCCACTGCTAAATCCAAAATGAAGGTATACTCTGATACACATCAGCATGCCATCTGATTTTTTAGTGGGAGACAGAGTTCTCTATCAAAAGCAGAGAAGGAACAAACTCTATCCTTTGTATGACACACAGCCCTATACCATTACTGCCATCAAGGACTCCATGGTGATTGCTGAAAATGCAGACTAGAAATGCCTCTTGTTTAGAAAAACTTCAATCTCAAGAATCTTCTGATTTGGATTGTGATGATTTTTGCTTACAAGGACTGTTTTGAAAAGTGCCTAAAACTCCTCTTGAGGGAAGTTTTGCATTACAGGATCCATCTGCAGCTCAGTCACAAAGGCATGATGAGAGATAGTCACTGCGAATAAATATGAAGACATCTGCAAACCTAAAGGCCTTGAGACATTAGTCAGTTTTGATTTTACTGGAAATCATTTGAAACTATATTGAAATCATTTGCTATGTTTTTCAAATCTAAAGTAAGTGAGGGATGTAGTGTTTATCATCCGTGGAATGTAAAATAGGTTTATGTGTGTTCCTTTAATTTGGTGTTAAGTATTTGCACTACTGCCACAAACAGGCTCACCTGATGGCATGATCACCAAATGGCAGTCTTTGTGGAGTAAGCAGCTAGATACAATAGGGCTGATGTGTGCATTGTTTAAGATAATAAAACATTCATCTTTAACATATTCTGCGTCCTGGAATATCTGATCACTACAGCAACCACGTTGTCCCAAAGACTTTGGAGAACTAACCATTTTGCCAGGTTCCTTCAGAATCTGTCTACAAGTTTGCCTAGAAGAATTGCTGTTTTAAAAGAAAGGGTGGTCGCGACAGATTAGATTTGCTTTAAATTTCTCTTTTGTTCATTAACTTTACATTTTGTTAATTGATAGAGATAAACTAACATTTTTAATTTGCAGCATTTTTTTCTCACACCTGCCAGAAACATTTGCACAGTACTGTATATAACCGTACATATATATATATATATATATATATATATATATATATATATATATATATATATATAATTTGTTTATCTGTTTGTGACTGGGGCAATTCTCATTTCGCTGGAATTTTTTTTTTGCCCAGGCAATATTACCTTGTCTTTAAGAAAATGTTGAAAAATAATTTATTGCTGTCCTTTGGATCATTTTGTAACTGTTTTTCTTGTGTTAACAGACTTTGGGCCGCACACTGCAGAAAAATACAACTGAAAAAAGGTACATTAGTTCTATGTATGTAGCAAGTGGGAGCAGGAATGAATAAAAATGTGTTTTGTGGAACAGGAATCATTAATTTTCTGAATCTCTGTTGATGTATTCTTATAAGCTGCAGTGAGTGTAAATTGAAATATAAATATATATAATGTGCTCTTGGGTGATCTTAAAGTGATTTAATCAAAGTGTAAATTGCCCCATAGATGTATACATTTTTCAAAAATGGGCATTCTGCCAGCATGACTTGTGCAATGTGGTGAATTTTCTCACTGTTCTGATATACGGACTATTAATGCATCACTTATGTCTGATTAAGGTGTTAATAATGTCATGAAGTGACACATTGCCAATGTGTACTGATGTGAATATGTAGTTTTGACTTTGGCATTATTGAGCTAAAAGGGGGCTGAAGGCAGGGTGCTTGGCGTTGTGTCATTAAATCCAATTACAATTCTGGAAACAAAAATTTTGGTGACCAAATACCATCATGAGCTAATAACTGCCCATAACTGAAATTAATGTAAAAGCAATTTACACATTATGCAGATGGTGACAATCCCAGCGATCAAAATGCTACAAAATGGTGACATTCTTATAGTAGTTAAGATATATTTGACTGTATGTAATACATTGTTTCTTTAAGCCAATCCATGTAAAGATTGTCAGTTCGCTTCAATTTCCCTATTTATGACAAATTCACTACAATACACCACTGCTTCTATTCACCTTGACTACAAAATGCAATGGGCAGATTAATGCAGACTGGGACAAATCTATTTGATAATCAGAATTATCTAACTAAGGGGTTGTTCATTACAGTCACCAGAGTGTACTTTCAAATAATATAATATAGCATCATGCTTAATAATAGTCAAGTGTGACATTGTCTCATTAAGTCTTTTTAGTTTTATTGTATGAAGCAAAAGATGCACAAAAGTGTGTCCTAAAACATCCTAAGCAAAAGTGACGTTGCTTACTAACCTGTGTATTTAATTGATTGGTCACAACAATTCTTAAACTAATATTTTTTTTAAACAAAACAAATGCTATTTCATTTAATCTTAAGCAGTTTTAGAGTTTTTTCTTTTCAGATGATGTTTGTTTTGGTGAAATTCTTTTTCTTATACAATAACAGGTCATTTGTAGCTATTCAAAACACATTCTTCTTGCTTCTTTGTTGCAAGCATATCATCAGAAAAATGTAAACTTCTAAAATAGTTTTGAAGTGCTATCCTATCTCTTGATCACTTAATAGATTTTCTGAATGCTATATTTTGATACAATGCTGTCTGAATTATTTATTTTTAGATGGTTCCTCAAACCATGTTTACAATTACCAGCCTTGTGATCACCCCCGCCAGCCTTGTGACAGCTCTTGTCCTTGTGTCATAGCTCAGAACTTTTGTGAGAAATTTTGTCAGTGCAGCTCTGAATGTAAGTGGTGGACACCCTTTCCTCTTTGAAAAGCTGTTCAAGACACAGATATCACTATAACCATTGACTTTTCCAAGATATCTTTTGCATATGTTTCAAAATTATCTGCGATCCATGGTTTGTCATGCTTTCCATGGTGCAAATTAATCTTTGTTCAGTTACTCCAGCAATAAACTTTTTTTTTAAAATTGTGTTCAGATCTGTCATGAAATACTGCACTGTCTATACCAAAATTATCAAATTCTTTTAGATGAATTGTTCACACATTCTCTAATTTTATTATGCACGTGCTGACAAAGAAGTGCAAAGGGCTCTGGCATATTAGGCATTAAATTGTGGCTTGACAAAACAATGAGAAATCGGCAACAAAACATTGGCTCATACATTCAAATGTTAGCTGGTGTTTTTATTGCATGTGGTAAAACTGCAATGGAATGCCTATTATCCCATTACACTAATACTTTTTCAAAGTTTATTATTAAGTCATGTTATTTAAATACATATTGGGAGATCACTACAATTCAGACATCTGGAAAAACAAGCTCTGGAACTAGGCATCCCACTCCATTAAAATACACTATTGTGGGCTTCTCTTATACAGACCCCTTGCTTATAGTGTGCATCAGGAACAAAGATGATGTGGATACACCTTAAAATTTTGTGTTTACCTATGAACTAAAGTTGAATTCTAGATATTTAAATTGGTTGTATTTGAAAATGGCAGAAAAGATGTGTACAAAACTGTTATGCAGTACCTTTGACCTCTTACTTTGTCCTTTTCTATCTCTCTGAAATTTTATTCAAATGACAGAAGCCTAAGCAGACTTGCTGCTTTAGAATAATATCTAATAGGGTTGTCTGCCTACCTTCTAGCTGTACAAGTTACATTTATACACTATTAACAAGCTATTAGCAGAAACAATATACATAAAATTACCCCAAGGATCATGTGGTATATTGTTTTATGGTTATTATATGCCTCATTATTTATTTTTATGCTGATCAGTCACTGCACAATTTATTATTGTAGAAACACCCTTTGACCCAGAGGCAGAAGTCAGATTTGTGTTCTTAAAAAAGCTAGAAGGGGGTTATTCACTAAAGTGTGAATTGTTGCGTATAGGTGTGAATTTGCCAGATAAAGACAGTCTTAATAAGCTGCTACTGTCGCAGTCGCATCTTTATAATGAGAATATTGTCGCAGTTGTGTGAATTATTGTCACAATTTTAACTTCAAACATTTTTTTGCGACTTTACAATGGGGAAATTGTTGCGGATTTGCTGTGGGAATCTGCTGTTTGAGAATTCGACAGTCGAATTCGCACCTTAGTGAATAACCCTATAAATGTTCTTTGTAATACATATTACAAAAATACTCTGTCATTGAACATGCATATTTGCATTCTCTATAGAAATTCAGTTGGTCCTCTTTTATTTTCATTTCCTCAGACAGGTAAAAGCAGGACTATCATACACTACAGCCCCACATGAAAGTTTTGTTTTTTTGTCTCTTTGGTGTGGAGCTGTTCCCTAGTTATGAACTTTCATATTCTTAACCAGAGCCAAGTGCAAAATGGCAGTGGTTAAAATGTGTAATGCAGCCTTGATGCCATAAGCATGTAGGCTATGTTTCAGGTGAAAGGCTACTTTTTTTGCATTTAACATACTGTAATCTAGAGCCTCATATCAGCAAAGTTGATAAAAAATAGTTGGTTTTTTTTGTCATTTCATTAAGGCCAAAACAGGTTTCCTGGATGCCGCTGTAAAGCACAGTGCAATACCAAGCAGTGTCCTTGCTACCTGGCTGTACGAGAGTGTGATCCAGACCTATGTTTAACTTGTGGTGCTGCTGATCACTGGGATAGTAAGAATGTGTCGTGCAAAAACTGCAGCATTCAGCGGGGGTCTAAAAAGGTTTGTATTGTATATGAGGAAGAAAATGTATCATCATACACACTCCCTTCTTTCAGTATGGTTATATATAGCATATGCAGTTTTTTGTTGGGGTCTGCAACATGTTAAAGCATGCAGAGAAAATATTGCTTCCATCAGTCTATAAATAAATACAAATGCCATTTCAAGGGAGCATTTCAGTGTGTGTCCTCCATAACCTCCCCAAAAAACAAAATTGCCCATAGGTATCTTCACTTATTATAGATAGAATCTGGTTTTTAACAATAATTCTTTAATATTAGCAGTAGTATCATATTTCACTTTTTTTTTTTTTTTTTGTCTCAGGCATTAGAGAAAACCATTACAGCACAAGATTTATTTGTTTAGAACACCACTGTATGTTTTCCTGCAGTAGGTGCAAGTCTGGAATTTTGATTTATGAACATAGAAAACACAAGCTCCAAACATCTGCCTTGCAGCAAATTTTTTATATATATATATA
>WMED01003422.1:0-22198 GCA_019650415.1 Pipa parva
ATTGTATCATAAGGATGATAAAAAGCTTAAATTAAGTCATCTCTTAAACATGCGGCATGAGTCGGAGTCGGGAGTCGGAGTCATGGGAAATTGAGGAGTCGGAGTCATGGGAAATTGAGGAGTCGGAGTCATGGGAAATTGAGGAGTTGGAGTCATGGGAAATTGTGGAGTCGGAGTCGGGCTTTGGCTTACCCACTCCACAGCCCTGGTGTGCAGTGACTTACTTGTACTGTCTTGGTGAAAGTTTGACTGGGGGTAGGTAAAAACAGAATATTAGTACCTCCCAAAGTAATAGCAGGAAAACAAATCCAAAAATAATAATTTATTAGAAAAATGTTTTACAATTGAAAAAAATGCAAAAAAAAAGATTTTGCTTACAGTTTTGACATAACTGATAAATGTCTTCCTTTACAATGCAGTAAATAACAGTACATCGCTTCTTGTATCCTTCTTTACTAAATAGAACTAGTGTCCTTTGCTAACAGTACGGTTGTGCTTCTTGCTGTCCTTGTTCTCAGACATTTGCCAGTGCTTTATGTTCCCCATTGCTCATATGCTCTTTTCTTTTCCCACTGTTCTTTTTGTATAGATAACTGACAAATTGCTATGTATTTGAACTGATTGGCTGACTCTCTGATGATCTCAATGTATCTATGGTAACAAGGTTTTCTTTACAATATTTAATGCCCTCCCCTTGCTTCCTTTCACCTCTCTTTGTTTTTTATTCATAAATGACCAGTTATTGTTTTGACAAGTAGCGCCAATACTAACCTTTAATTTCTGTCTTTATTTACATGTATTTGTTGGTTTCCTGCCCTGAAAGTTTTACAATGCAACAAAACAGATATGTATGTTTAACAGCACACAAATATTATAATATATTATTATTGTTCCTAGTGTATAATTTTTTTTGCTGTAGCTAATCAGCTCCTGATTGTAGGTTACATTTGTTCCTTGTAGTCATGTGCTTTTACCATTATATCATTCAGCAAGTTACCTAATGCTACACACATATTTTCTGTTCATTTACAGTACAAAACGGTTATTTTTAACACTGAGGGGGATAATTATAAAAGTCAAAAATATTTTCAACACTGGTAAAATCATGGTAAACAAATATATTGATATCACCAATATTATTATTATTTATTCGTTCTTATATAGCGCTTCTATTTTACACAGCGCTTTACAGAGATTCATCATTCACTTCAGTCCCTGCCCCATGGAGCTTACAATCTTGTTTCCCTATTTTTGTCACACACACACAGATGAATGTTTTTGAATTGTGGGAGGAAACCCATGCAAGTGCGGGGAGAACATACAAACTCCTTGCAGATGAAGTCCAGGGTGGAATTGAACCTAGGACCTCAGCGCTACAAGGCAGCAGTGAGCCACCGCACTGCCCAATATCAATATTTATAACCCTTAATCAGACCAATTTTATTGCCGAAAAGTATTTGCCTGGCTATTTTTTAATATCTATCTTTTTCAGTATCTCTGTTTTTTGTTGTTGTTTTTTTACCCTACATAAGTTGATCGAATTGAAAACAAAAGTTTACAGTAAAAACGCAGCAAATAGCGGCATAGCAGATCAAATGGGTCGAAATTTCCCCCCGAGTTTATAGGTTGTAAGCATCTAGAACGTGTGAAATTTTATTTCTTAAAATGCATTTTTACTTTGTAAGGTTTTTAGACATCACCAACGAATAAGAATTCTATTAAGTTCTATAAAACCTTGTTGCTATGGCACAGGGTGGGCTTCTCTTGCAAAAAATAAAGAATGTCTGCAGCCATCAAAATGAAAACCAATAATGAAGCATTAAAAAAACAGCTTTTCAATTCAAAGCTAAGATTTGAAAACACTCTACACAGATGAATAATTACCATGGCAATCCAAATAGAAATAATTCTCTGATGGTACTTATCCTTGAAATAACAGAACAAATTAACTAAAAAAAAGTATTCTCTAAATACATTACCTTATTAATACTTGTAATATGTGTGCAGCATGTGCAATTTAAAATTGAAGGCAATGATTATGGAACACTAGACACATATACTAATCTTTTCAAATCGCCTCTTTAACCAGGGACACAGTTGACAGTTTATGAAAGCCTCCAGAAATGCGGGGAATAAAAGTAAAGAAGACTCAGAGCTCTCTATCTCCTTTTTTTGTTTTTCTAATTCAAAAGTTTTCCTGTATGTTGGAAGGTAGGATTCCGTATGTGGTAGAGCTATGCAGAACTACAACTCCCAGAGTGTCTTGAGTTTGCAGAGAGGAACAGCATACTTAGCTGTATGATGTTTTGTGTAAGTTCTGCTCTTTTATTTCGGTTTCAAATTAAATGTATTCTATCCCTGTCATTAAGTTCCTTCCTTCTCTCAATATAAGGTTTGTTTATAGTTAAGCACAGCAGTTCTCAACCTGTGGGTCGCGACCCCTTTGCTCTCACCGAGACCAAAATCCCTTTAATGCGCTTGCTGATGTCCGCGTGCAGGACATCAGCGAGCGCAGATCAGTCAGTCCGAAGTGAGGTGAACACTCCGCACCTCACTTCGGACTATCCTGAATTCCTCTCATAGACTGTTGAACTGTGGCTATACTACAGCCTCCATTGGCAGGATGGATTTGATGGTGTTATCCTGGCACACTGGTTTAAAGCTATGTTGACTTGGCATTTGGAACAAGACTTCATAGAGAACAGAGCTCTGTGCATCATAGTAACATAGAAAAAAAGTAGCAAGCAGTTAAATTTAATTGCGGTATTGCGCTATAGTTTTACACGAAAAAGTCTTGCAAGTAATAATTTAATGAGGAATCTTGGGATGCCCAGTAATCATGCTCCCTTATGTCTTGCAGCATTTGATTGACTTATCTTTAACATATATCACACTTAAAACATTTCTAATCATTTGCTAATTTTTTCATTAGCACTTTAAAAAAAAAAATGTAATAAAAAGGCTAATTATTTTTAGTAGCATTGATTGTTCTCTTTCCAAGATTTTTGTCAGTTGACGAAAAAAAAAAAAAAGATATATTTTTCATCTAGTAAAAAAGGCTTCACTGTTAGCAAATGTAAAGTTTCTTTTTACAAGCTGTGGAATCCCCTACTCATCTGCATTCCATTTAGTGACTTATATTTTCTGCCAGAGTGACAGCAATATTGATATGAGTCCATTAGTAAAAAAAATATGGCAGGATATTAGGAAAAAGTGAAATGATGCAAAAGAAAGTATAAAAACTCAGGGGCTTATTCATGAATGTCCCAACAGTCATGTAAAGGTCTGAATTTGAATTAATTTGCCACTTCCCTATATTGTATTTAGCAAACTGTGCAATGTAGCAAATTTGCATCCAATTCGGATGTTTATCGAGCACTTCGCACCATTTTGCTTGCATGTGCACAGGTAATTTGCCTTTTTAACCAGCATTGGAGCCTGTCAATGTAACAAATTCGGCAGGGTGTACTGTGTCGAATTCACCACTTTTACTTCACCAGTTTAAAGTGGCGAATTAGGGGGATGATTGCAAGGCTCTTAGGGGGGAATTCACCGTTGTGCGAAGTGAACTCCGAATCCTTCGGCTCACTTCACACAGACTGATATGCGCTCGCTGATGTCCTGCACGCGGACATCAGTGAACGCTTTAAAGGGATTCCAGTCTTGGTGAGACCAAAAGAGTCGCCTCGCAGAGACTGGAATCCCTTTAAAGTGTTCGCCGATGTCCGCGTGCAGGACATCAGCGAGCGCATATCAGTCTGTGCGAAGTGAGTCGAAGGATTTGGAGCTCACTTCGCACAATGGTGAATTCCCCCCTTAATGTTTGACTGAGTAAGCCCCACTACATAAGAAAGCCACATCCAACACTGTTTGCTTCTTCAGGATGTGAATATGCTACTTACTGAATAAGAAGCAGGGAATTTGCAAAAAATTGGAGCGTAACAAGCCAAAGTGATGCAAATTCATTTCAACAGTCAAATTCTCAACTTTGATGAATACGACCCTCATTGTAAGAGGGAATATGTCCCTTCACTGTGTTCCACTATCATTTACCTTTTCAAAGTACTTTTTGATTCCACTGGTTTGCATGAGGTTTGATAAAAATAAAAATACTAACCGTTAAATATCAGTCAGCGTTTTCCAAGTAGGTTCTGCCAGCTTGTGGAAATAAAACACTTTTAGGTGATAAAATTTGCTTCCAACAGTTTGTAAATAAGCAAAAATGCCAATATCAACAAATAATAGCATTAAAGAATCCAAAAAACGTTTTGATTTTTTTTTCTAAATATCCCCTTTTAAATGTCTTAAAATGACATCTATGACAATTTGGTACATTTTTCTATGCACTGACAATACTTTTTTATTGTCAAGTTGTTTCTCTGTCCACTCATTCAGACTTTTCTCTGATCACATGCTTTGTCCATTCCTTTGGCTTTTTAAATTTTGATCTATTGAATTTATATTTATAGTTATTTTGCAAGTCCTTTAGGTTTCAATGTATTGATATGTTGTTTGCCCGTACTTTATGAAAGGATGTAAAATGCAATGTTTGTCACTAGCTTATTCAAATTAAAATCCAATGATTTGACTAAACATTTGCCTTGCTATGCTACATTCAAACTCACCTGACTTCCTGAAATGTAGCGTTAACATACAATAAAAGTTCATGGCTTTAATGTGCACTTCATTCTACTTACATCAGATATAATAAATCAACCTTTGTAGTTTATTCCTGATCATAAATGTGTTTGTACTTTTGATCCCTCCCCTCGCACAGTGTTTTCATGAATCTTTGTAGAGCATGGAAGAGTAGCATTTGCTTAGTCAGTTGCTGAGTACATAATACCTTTGTATTTATTGCAGAAACTATTATGGGGACCTCCTGTGACATCATATAGCTAATTTTTAGAGCAGATAGAATACTTAAAACAAACATCTGACTAGTTGCTTCAGGGCTCTGGATTGGATTTCATTTAAACTTTTGAAGCTTATTTTCACAGTTATATTGTCTCTTTTAGGCACATTGTCATATTTGCAGAGCTCTGTGTTTATTATTATCTTGAAACTTTTGCTGAATCCTGCAGTTTTTGTCTTTTTTGCCTCTGAGCCTCAGATTTAAACCCGCTGAGCTATTTCACTTCTCACTGCATTATTACACACAAGAATGGTTCCAGGCTCACTGACAGATGGATTATCCAAATTGCGATTTTGTTCCTTAAAAAAAACAAACTAAAATTAAAATCAAACAATAGTTACCGATTATCTGCTGAATAAAGGGCAGTCTTTTGTCATCTGTTTCTTCTCTAATGACATGCTGAGCCTCTTGCAGTCAGCGAGAAGCCAGTAACAATGTTGCTGAACAGGTGAGAGATGGAGGGCAAAAAGCATTGCTGTTAACTCAATGTGCAAGACTAAGACCAAGCATGCTTTGGGAGTTGCTTGAAAGAGAGGCAGAGTTAAGATGTGGGAGACTTAAGAAAGTACAGATGAAATGGGTTATATGGATTTGTGAACAATCTATTAGCTAACAAAGCCTAATGTTGCTGAAAGCTATAAACCATTTTTGTCTCATTCACACAACAATAACATGCGTGTTAACAGTATTCATGCCTTAACTTTTTTTTGTTAATGCTTTGCTCTTATTATAGCACCTATGTGTTGGCCCAGTTGGAAGGCCCAGAATGAAATTATATTTTATAATTGTAATAGTAGGTTTGCCTGCCAAACAAGGGTTGTTTAAGCCCCAGAAATGTTGCTTCATAAACCTGTACTGATGGTCAGTTAAAAACATCATATACCGGATCCTATTTGTGTGTGTGCAAATTCTATTCTACATATTGCTACACAAAGGTGCCAAGGCAAGTGGGTAATATTTTGCAGGCAAATTAAATCATTTGCAGCCTATAACAGTCTTGTTCTGTGGCCCAAACCCTACCAACTCTTGAGTAAGTTTTATAAACTTTACTGACAACCAGTCATTCTTACTCCTCTCTTCATAAACAGTAACAGCATCTCTAATAAAGCATAGCATTGTAGTAGCTTAGAGTTTAGAAATGATTGCCCGCTCAACACAGTTCCATAATAACCGCAAGAAACATGCTGTGCATAGTTAAAGTGATTGTGATACCTAGTAGGGCACTGAACTACAGTGTGGATGTCTATTTTGCCTGCTTTGACACTGAAATATTATAAGCAATATAATTAGTGAAAAAGATTTCAAAATGCAAACTGATGATCTTATGAGGGACATCACCCTAACAAACACAGTTGTCATTCCATGAAATGGAGCACTTCTGAAGTCTGCAGCCCCTGTCCATTAGTCAGATAGGGCAGGACAGAGGGATGCATCGGGGGTTATGACATCATGGCACCCCCCTTAGTATTTATTTCTGCACACGCCTATGGTGACAAATGTTATCTCAGTGGACCCATTGTTGCACCATTAAACTGTCCCCCACTAGTGCTGTATTTCTAAAATCTGCCTTCTTGCTGCAAATAATGGTAAATATTCCTTTCTGGATAGCAACAAATAACTTGAGTTATGTGGATGTGGATCCCCTATCCCCAATTAAAACCTCTATAAAACAACCTTGTGTAGCTTTATCACATATAGCCCAGACTGAAATATGGGCTACAAAGGGTTGTTCTCTGCAGTTTCATTCTCAGCGTGTATTGTAGTTTTGTACACAAAAACAGATTACCTATTACACAGGGAATTTATTGAGCTAAAAATCAGTAGAATTTGTCAATGTCAGGGTCAGTTAAATGTGAAAGATTGCAGCTGAGAATTCCTAGGCTGACTCATAAAATGACATTGAATCAAGTCTCTTAGGTCACTTGTTTGTAACAGATTATGCAATATGCTTTGGATTTGATTATGCTGTTATGCATTCATCACCTATATAACACTGTTTTGGAATGCTATGCTGTGTGCCTTATAGAATTGCTTTTTTGTGATTAAAGTTATTTTATCACATTAATACCTGGAATTGTTTGATAATATTCGTGCAGTTTTAGGTTGTAAAATATGCATTATAGTGTTGGGTTATTTCTTCTTTAAAGGGTAACAGTGTGCAAGGCAAGGGTACCGATATGTTGTATGTACTAAACTATTATTGAAATTTCCAGTTTAATTGTAAAGCAGTTTAGGTCAAATGATTTTTTGCAATTTTTGGAATACTGTACATTAATTTGATTTGGTGTCTGGAATTGCAACTGCAGGCCCTAAGCAGTGGCGTACCTACAGGTACCTGCTACCCCTGTAGTGTGTCGAGGTGGGAGGGAGCCTCGGTGCCAATGCACCATCCCAGGACTTCCACCCTGATGTTTCACTGAGTGATAGGCCATACAGACTCACTACATCCTCCATACTGAGTGATAGGCCACACAGACTGACTAGATCTTCCAGACTGAGTGATAGTGATAGGCCATACAGACTGACTGAGTGATAGGCCATACAGACTCACTGCATTCTCCATACAGAGTGATGTGCTATACAGACTCATTACATCCTCCAAACTGAGTGATAGGCCATACAGACTCACTGCATCCTCCAAACTGAGTGATAGGCCATACAGACTCACTGCATCCTCCAAACAGAGTGATAGGCCATAGCACTGGCTTCTGTACCATGTGTACCATCCTCTCTCCCATCTTCACTCCAATTTCCCATACTGCTGGCTCCTGTACCCCTTATACTATATTGTAGTATACAGTAAATAGCCAGAGTATGAAGATTAGGACATCTCACAAAATTTCCTCCTTGGGTGAGTCTGCAGATTTATTTGGACACTGCTAAGTAAGCCATTTAATCTACAAAATATCAGCACAATTATCCATAAATTTAACAGTATTTTAAGGTTGGAAAACAGCCCTAATTTTACATAGCATCCTGAAATCATCCACATACATCATCCATTGTGTAGTACGGTGGGGTTGAAATTTCCATGGCAACACAAAATCAAAGGTTGCTGAACTTCTCACTACAAATGCCCAGTTGTCTTCTTAATTTGTATTGGTTAATTTATATTGTATTGGAAATGTCATTGACTTATTTTCAGTAATGAAATTCAATAACATGCTTTCTGTTTATAGATTTCTTAGCCGCAGTGCAATGTGAATATATTTGCATCCATTTATATTTTAATTTATCTGATTGCTCTGGTCAGCACTCTAATCCATGATGATACATTTGCTGACAAAAGAAACCAGTTTATGGATTGAATACCAAATGGGAGGGTTAAAAGGAGTGTGGGAGGAGAAATAAAATAAAGACTATGGGCTTTATTGACTAAAGAATGTAAAGTCGCATATAGCTCTGAATTCGCATTTGATCACCACTTCCCCTTCTCAAACTCTGCAATATGGCAAATACATTTCTAATTTGGGCGACTATGGTAGTCACAATCTTAAGGAGAACTTTGCATCAGTTTGTGTGGCGTGCAGAGGTACTTCGACTAATGACCAAGTGGCGGATTTTGTCTCATTAGCGAATTTGACAAGGCGTGGTGGCACAAGACGACTATTCATTCAGTAACAATGGCGACTAAATTAGTCTGCTACTTAACATGAATTAGGAACAAAGTGACATAGAAATAGATGTATTCACTTATATACAGTTAGTGGGATGTGGCGAGGGTGATGTCACTGCACTTCACTGAATTCATATCACTCCACATGACTTCGCATCTTACTTATATTTGACTGACTTCACCACACTACACATGTGACTGCATCCATAGCAGTCCGTCTGTATGACAAATATATCCACAGCTTCACCAATAAGGAGAAGTGAATTTGCGACTATTTCGCCAATATGACTCGAATTTTAGAAAAGTGAATTTGACAGGTGAATTCCACCATTAGTCAACAAGACCCTCTGTCTGCTTAAAAAAAAATTGTTCAAGCCATTTGTCCTTTACATAATTACATTTTTGAACTTTTATTTTCTAAGTTAACTTGACATTTTCACATCAGGATTTCCTTAAAAACAAGCCTTACATACCTGAGTAGCTCTTGGTACAAGTAGCTGGAAAGCTATAATCATTCTTATCACAGGAGCAGAGAATGTTAAGAACATTGACTGCAGACAAAAGGAGAACTGTATGATACGCAGAGGAAACGAGGGAGGAGGAATGAACTTTATACAGAAGGGAGAAAGGCGTATAGGGTGTTGGGAAAGGAAAGCTAACACTGATACATATTAACAGAGACAGTGAAATGGGGAAATCATAAGAGATGTGATAAAAAGGGCCGACATAAGTAGAACACATTCTCCATACGGTGATTAGATGCCGTAGACTTCTGGACATGAGGATATGAAGTCATGTTGTTATTCCAGTATCTTGAAACAGTATGGCCTAAAGAAATAAAACAATTAGGGCTTGTTAATACGGGTGGGTTTTCTGTTGTTGTCAGGGATTATAAATTAAAGGCAGCCTAATAAAGATGCGCATTTCTGCTCTATTTATTTTTTTTCCCCTTAGGGATTTATTAAACAGTGCATGCCTACGACAGGGGTGTAGAACAGCACAGGCAGTGAAGTTGTCTCCTCAGAGAATAGCCCTGTAGCATGGACATTGATAATTCAGGCGTAAGATTTTATGTAACCGAGCTTGTAGCTTGTAACAGTCTTCACTATTTTATTCAGCTGAGAATTTGCAGCCCGTTTGGGTAGATCAGTACTCTCTGTGATGCTATATTTTATATTAGAATATAGCCAGTTAATAAATGTAATTCCTCATAGCTTTCTGAGAAGATATGTTATGAAACATGTTGATGTTTTAAGGTCTTCAAAGACATTGTTTTTTTCTCCAGGCATGGAAAACAAAATGGCTTCTCTTATGCAGGAACAGAAATATGCAGATTCTCGATGAATAACAGCCTTTGCTTAATAAAATATGTTTTTCCTTTAATACCACAACTATTTAGCCAACACCACCTGCACAAAACACACGAGAATCTGTAAAAATGGAAAAAGACCTTATTAACCTGTTATGTGGGGCTCGGAATGTAAAAGTAATCTAGGATTTGCCAAAAATATCCAGATGGCTAATTGTGTTAACAATCAGTCGTTCCCTGATCAGGTTATTTTTGCTGAATAAAAGTTTATAAAGATATTGGAAGTCTCCTTGGACTATTGTGGCCTTAATAAAGGTATTTGACTTTCAGCACCGTGCCATGTTTGCCAACCCCCTTATGTGGCAGATGTTGCCAAGTACTTTAACTCCAGTTGCAAAACTGATTTTTAGGACTTGCCCTTTGCACAGAGACAGAAGCATTTAACAAAGTTAGATTTATGTCATTAGATATTATAGAGGCCCTCCTATTACAGCTCAGTTATATGATTTATTGGGCCATATTAATCATGGCAGTCTTCTATCAAACACTTCTCTAACGAACAGTTTGCTATTTATGCTGACAAAAGCATGGATGTTAATGTGAGAAGTTCTGGTAAAGTTTATAGGCCCTGAGTTAGCAGTAGATATATTTTCATATTAAAGCGTGTTGTAAAATTTCATTGTTGCATCACAGAAAACATACTATTCCAGTAGTTAAAGTGTAAGTAAAGTTATTGACCAAACTATACATATATATTATATTTATAATGTAGAAACATAAACTTAAACATTGAAAATTAAAAACAATTTTGGGTGTTTGAGTAACTTCTCACCTCTTAATCAAGCAGCCCTTCTCCTGCAGCAAATCCTATGTACAGGCTTTTCCTGTATAGTGCCCAGAAATCACCTCCCCCTAATGAGGTCACACAATGACTCATTTTGCTAGTGCATGTTTAGTAATCTGATAGTTTCCTTTCACTGCTACAAGCCCTGCAGCATTGAATTCCGACTAGGAGAAAGTCAGTTTGTAAGACAAGAGAATGTGAGAGGAGTGAGGGCGTGGCCTCATACTCTACAGGAAGGAGGAATATTTTACAGACGGATAACAAGTGCTGCAGAGTGAAAAGGTGGGTGAGGATTTCATTCATCGTTTTTCCACTTTACAATACTTTAATGGGGCAATCTTTATAAATAGGGTTTACTTACACTTTAAGAAAATCAGGCTGGAAGTATTGGATTGTCTTTCCTAGCTGAATATTAACCAGTGTGTTTTATTTCCAGCATATAGTTGGCATGATTTCTTTATTTAACAAAGGATGGCTGGACTCCAGCTGCACAAACTGTGCAGGTCACTTTCAAATTAGATGCCATAATGTTGAGTAGTGTGCATACCTGTGGTACAGTATCACTGTTGACAGAAAACCTCTGAATCTGTTACCATGTAACTTATTCTATAGCACGATTATAACAAATTCCAGTTTGAGCTGTCGGGAACCATTTAGGGTTTCTTCTAGTGCTACAGTATCATTACTGAAGCTCAAGATGGCATCAGTCAGTGGTGAACATGAGCAGATTATGGACTGCTTGACCGTAAAAAAGGTTGGTTACAATTCTAGAGACTTGGGTCAAATCCTTTAAACCTTAAGGTATTCGAAGTATGCAAATCTACCTAGCACAACCCATAAAAGGCTTACAAGGAGTAATGTTCCTCGAATATTGTAGACTGTACGTTAATCATGCAGAAAGGGAGTTACTGAACCAGAGATTGTAAAGCAGTAAAAGTCTGACATGGATTTTAATAATTAAGTTTACTCTGAAATCAGATGAAAATTAGAAATATTTTGTACAATAGTGCACACAGGTGTTTAAAGTGCACCTGTCACCTCAAAACTAATACTGATTTATACTAATACTAATGAAATAAACATTTTTGTAAATATATATGTATTTTTAAAAAATGTACCTTTAAACAGCGTTTCTCTCTGTCATCTTCCCTGCCAGCCTGCCTTTTCTTTCCCAAGTGTCTGGTGAGTGGGGCTAAATGATGATTGACATTATAGCTCCTCCAATCAGATACCTTAAATCACGATCTAGTAGGGAACTGATTGGAGGTGCTACAATGGCAATCATAATCACCTGACCCAGGAAAGAAGAGTCAGGCTGACAGGGAAGGTGACAGAGAGAAACACTGTATAAAGGTACATGTTTTTAAATACATATATATTTACAAAAATGTTTATTTCATTAGTACAACCTAAATTAGTATTAGTGTTTTGAGGTGACAGGTGCACTTTAATAAATAGTATACCTACCATTTTTTAAGTGACAAACATAATTTTTTTAAAAATGACACAAAAATCCTCTCAAAAAACTCAAAAGTGTTCACAATTACCATATATTTAACTTGATTTAACAAGCATACAAACATGTGTCTACAAAGTATGATACTTAACTTTAAAATTGGGCTTTCTGGGGCACACCATGAATATGTATTATCTGAAATTTATTTTCAGCCAGGTCAAGCAGGATTGCTGACCCAACTTGACCACCTGGCTTTGGGTCACATGATTGGGTCATATGACATTGTGATTACAATACAGTTCTACTGGTAAATCAAAGGAAAATCTAGGTATTTTTCTTGGGGCGAAGGAGGAAGGGAGGGTGGCTGGATTTTTTTTTAGAAATTCAACCCTGCTCCATAGAAAACAATGGGATATATGTAGGGTTTGTTTAAAGAACACATGGCTGCTATCAGTTAAGATAAAAGCAGACATTAAAAAAATCAAGTGCTTTATGCTTGGCATGCCAATCTAAATGAGAATGTTTATTTTTTGGTATTACTGTTCTTATTATCTTTCAAGAGGCAGCATAAAATAGTTTTCTTTGGCTGCAGCCATTTTATTTGAGCAAATAGGACAAGGAAATCATGGGTAAATTGTTAACGTGATATAAATACAGTTATCATAAAAATGAAAATAAGGCATTTATATGAATCTGACAGTGTAAAATTTGAAAATAGATTTTGGTGAGTGAAAATAGCGTTGTGTGACTGCAAGTGATTTTCATGTGATTAGTCCATATGTGACTTGTATACAACTATATAAAGGATAATATAAAGGCTTGTGACATTCAGATGGGGTTTATTTATCAAAGTGAGAATTCAACTGTCTAAATGAACTCTCATCACTTTGGGTGGCTATACTCTGATTCTCTACTTCTTATTGACTAAACAGAGAATCTCCATAGCAAATCTGTGACTGCAACCGCTTCAGTAGCAGTCTATTGTGTAGTGTGGGACCGTTGATAGCTGGCAAATTCGCCACAGCGTAGAGTTTGAATACCTGAATATGGGGAATTCACACCTTTAATGTGACAATTCAGACTTTGATAAATAACCTCCTCAATATGATTGGACCTTGCAATTGTCATATGAATATGCTGATATGTATTCGTTCAACTGCTTGTTTAGTGGAAAGATTAACAAGGATTATCTACAAAATTCCATGTGCTGATGCATGCTTTAATCTTTAGGGGTTTTGTTCTGAATAACCAAGGAACCACCACAGCTTTCATTAAGGACTCATTCAAACTGCTGCGCTACTAGCTCTGATTGCAAATATCTAACATGATTTTTTACTTCGATTTTCATGCATCATAGGAGATGATGTCAAAATGCATAATCTAAATAAACACATAGTATATACCTATTACAGTATAATAAACAATATAATGCTTGTTCAGGTAAGACTGACTCGTGCAAAATGTGAAAGTGGAATAACTAAGAAATAAAGATAAGAAATTGCAGATTGAATATCAAATTGATTTGTCCAATACTAACTATTAATGGCTTACTATTACTACAAACAGCATGTTCTTTATATATATTTATCACATTCAATCAGAAATGTCATTCTTTATAGCTTTGTGGAAATGGTGCAGACTGTAGGCTCTCCCAAGGGCTATAATGTGTCACTGAGCATTATCAATGCATATACTGTACATGTCTGATGTAAGTGTATAGGGGAATTTATTTCTTTTACTTTCGATTGCTTTATTTTATTCCTTAAACAGATTCATTCACATCATCATTTAGTAAGGACAAAATGGGATATAGAAAATAATCCATTAGTCACCCATCCATATGAACATTTGTTTTAATACAAAATATGAAGATCATGACATGGTTTTCCTTCTGATTTCAATTTTAAGAATAAATATCATTTTCTCAATTAACTAAAATAATGAATTGCGCATTATCAGGAGAAACGTGTCTATGAGAGTAAAACACATCCCCAACCACAAGCTAATTAACTTGACTTTTCCCAGTGCTTTACGGTCCCGCCAGTTGTTGGTAAATTCTCTGACAGTCAGTAAAAGGAGATGACATTTTATTTGCCAGTAGAATTATAAAATAGATAACATTTGCCTGATCCCACTGTACTTACACGCACAAACCTGTTTCAACCATGGGAATGAAATAGAAAACTCCTATATTTCTAAACAAGGAATATTTTCCCCCAAGAACTACTTCATTTGTGATTTTTTTTTTAGAAATGTTGTTAATGCAAGAAAAAAAAGTGATTGCCTCCACTAAAAGTATATTTTGTGACTGGTCAACAATGATGTTTCATAGGTTATATTTTTAAAACGGTCAAACACAAAAGAATCAGTTGATTGAGTACTCCTGATTGTAGCATTTAAACAGGTTTGAAATGGCTTAAAACATAAAACAGGGCATAAAGGTCACTTTTATTAGAATTTTATGTATATTTTGATGTACACTATATGGCCAAAGGTGTGAGGACACATCTCCTAATTAGTGAGTTCAGGTGTTCCGACCATGTCCATTGAAAACAAGTGTATGAAATCAAGCAAGAAGCCATGCAATCTCCATTGACATACACTGGTTTCAGAATGTGGTCATACTGAAAATCTCATTGACTTAGGGCAAAATTTATTAAACTCAGAATGACCACTCTTGGTCTTTCCAAGTTTATCGCGCGAGATCTCGTATTGTTCTCGTGAGATTTTTTTATCTCGATTCTTCAAATTTTTTTGACGGAAAGGTATTCGTACTTTACATTAGTAGTATGGCTTCCTTTTTATCAAAAAAAAAAAAAAAAGATCGAAAAACTCCAGATCAAAAACTCAAAAAAGTCTCGTGAGATCTCATACAACAAACTCAGAAAGACTCAGAACGGTCTTTCTGAGTTTAATCAAAAGGGCACAGTGTTATAGGATATTTGTGTTATATTTGCCACAAGTCACTTCATATAATTTTTGATATGATTAGATCTTCCCTGATCAGCTGTAAGTACGGTTACTGTAAAGTGGAACCAGCTAGGAGTAGCACATTACACAGCATCTTAGCCATTAAGCGGTATACCATGCAAACACAAAGAACGAGGCTGCCAAATGCTAGAGTTTATGGCAGGTAAAACAATAGCCTTTAATGCATTACTCACTACATTGTTTAAAGTTGCCACTGAAAGTAGCTCACCACCTGTGCTTAAGGAACTGCTGGAGTTTCCTGAAATGGGTTTCAATGGTCAAAAGGCTTCACACAAGCCTAAGATCACCATACACATTGCCCAGGGTAGAGTTAAGCACACAGCTGCTGGGCTGCAAGCAGAACACTACTTACCAGATTGCATACTGCCTACTGTAACATTTGTTGTAAGGATTAATGATTGGAGCTATCTAATAGTTTAGACTGTAACACTTGATTCCAGGAAAGGATAAATATAATGCTATGCTATACCAGTACATTATAGATCAATGTATACTTTTTGGCAGTAGCATGGGGAAAAGCCTGTCCCGTTTCTGCATAATTTTGCATTTGTGCACAAGGCAAGGTTTAGAAAGATATGGTTTGTCAAGTCTGGTGTGGAGGAACTCAAGTCTCCTGCATAGAACCCTGATTTCAGATCCATTTAACACCTCGGAATTTACTGAAAATCCATAATTCTCTTTCAGCGTCAGTGCCTGAATTCACAGAAGCTCTTTAGACTGATTGGCCGCAAGATTAATTTAGAGACTTGTGCAAAGCATTTCCAGAAAATGTTTTTTTGTTTTAGCTTGGCTTAGTCAGGTGTACAATTACATTTAGGCAGGTAGTGTATTTTAGATAAGCTCCAAGCTTGAGCCTCAAAAGAAGAATAAACATTTGGAATTATTACTTGTAAACTAAAATCAAGATGTGTAAGATATTTTGATAAGCACAACAACAAATGTGAATGTGACACTTTTATGAGTGAATGGCTCTTTAAGAGTCAAACTAATGCAATAACATTGGTCTTTCTTCTTCTTGCTTTATATGTGGGTGTAAATGTGGGCAGAAAAGCTGGCAGAGAAGATAAGAGGATCAATCTAAAATGAAAATGTTCCTAGGCGCATTTACAGCTTTCACAAATATTATTGTACCATATGCTAGATTCCCCCCAACTAGACCAATGACTTGGAATACGTACCTGGTACCACTAAACGTTAACTCATATGGGTCAATTATGCACAGAGAGATGGCATGCGGGTTTAAGCTAAAGCATGTACAATTTACTAATTATGAATGGCAGTAATGTTATTATTAGTTTAAAACACCCAAACCCTCCTTGCAGACTACAAGTCGGAGTGCTTTTACTACTAAATGTACACTTCTAGTCCCAGGAGCTCACTAATAGTCTATGGCCTCCACTTACAAGTTCAGGGAACTGTGCCCACAGTAAAAAGATGTACACTTCAATACCACATTGGGATAACAATTAGCATAGAGAATAATATATTTCCTTAAATGATCAATTGAAATACATACTGTATATACAATTACTGTACCCTTCCTATGGATGTAACACATTGGTAAAGACATGCTCTGGCACTGCATGACTCAAATGGAACCTATGAATGGATGTTGCAGCCAAGGGCGTCCACAGGTAGAAGCACTTCCCTTCCCCCCGAAGGCCAAAAGCTCATGGCTTTGTAGGGAAAGAGGGGCATCCATTTTATGGGGTCACATCAGAGTCACATGGCACACTGGGACCAATTAGGATCTTTCAATGTGTTAATAGAGGGCCCAATGCACCCTTTGACCTCATGACGTCATGTAGCAGCCCCCCCCCCTTTAAAAAGAGCTCAACAGATTTCCATAGTTACAGCTAAATCCTTAGGGACAAGACAACAGCACAAAGCCCCTCTTTACTCCTGCTCCAGCCAGGAATTGGGCTAGTCAACTTTCTGATTGGCATGACATGTATAAATAATTCCTAGATGGAGAAAATAATATAAACTATGAAGATTTCTATACATGTGTATTGACATTTGTTACCTTAATAAAATTATATATATATATATATATATATATATATATATATATATATACTGTATATAGTATATATACAGTATATATATATATATATAAAATCAGCAGATGTACTTAACTGCAGCCATTAAATATAAATGCAGCATAGGCAAAGGAAAGAACTATCAATGTTTGATAAGAGTAAGATAAGACAAATTGCAGGTTTTTGAAAAAAAAAAAAAACTATTCCAAAGCTTGTAGTTGGTAGGTTACTACCTTTTAACAGATGATGATGATGAAGAAGAAAGTTCATTGCAGGGATCTGAGGTGGACCTTGTGTTATTTTTTATGTTAAAATGGTGAGTCTGATATTCTTAGCAGGTTATTGACTAAAGTCCGAATTGTGGTCATGACTTCACTATGGGAAGACTGACATAGTTTGCATCTTTACTATGGGATTACTGATGCAGTTTGCAACTTTACTATTAGAATTCTGAATACCAGCCTGCCTTTTCTTTCCTGAGTGTCGGGTGGGTGGGGCTAAATAATTATTGACATTATAGCTCCTCCAATCAGATCCCTTAAATCACTATCTAGCAGGAATGTGATTGGAGGAGCAATAATGTCAAACATTATTTAGTCCCGCCCACCAATCTCGGGAAAGAAAAGACAGGCTGACAGGACAACAGAGAGAAACACTGTTTAAATGTACTTTAAAAAAAAAAAATCTATTTACAAAATGTTTTTCATTAGTACAACCTAAATTAGTATTAGTGTTTTGAGGTGGCAGGTGAATTACAAAATAAGGAAGGGCTGGACTATTTGGTAAAAAGAAAGGATTGTATTTTTGCACTCAAGCATCTGATCAAAGCTTTGCATGCACCAGTCAGAATGAATGGGGTAAATGTTGTTCTCTAGTTTGTGAAGTCAATTCTCCTTACACATGAAGCAGCACATCACTATAATAGGTACTATATATATATATATATATATATATATAATGTCATTTACACATATTATCAACAGATTAGAATCCACACTATTCAATTGTGTTGTCTCTTCCCTACACTCCCTGAACAAAACCTTTGTATATATATATATATATATATATATATATATATATATTTGTAAACACAAAATAGTGATTTGGTCTGAGGTCTTCAGCAGAAAAATTTAGGAACTGTTTAGATTAAAAAAAAACAAAACTGTATTTAATCTCAAATGACTTTTTTCTAAAAGCAAGATCAGCTTAACGGCATTGAAGAAATGTAATAAACGGACAATAATGTTTATCACAGATATATTTTCTATCTATTTACCGTGTTGAATTAAGCAGTAACAGTTAATAGGCAACCTATGAGGAAAAAAGCAGGTATTTCAAATATGCTGCTTGTTCCATGAGAACATATTGGTGTAGGTGGAAATGAAGAATTATGTAATTAATATTGTTTTGCCTACTAGAAGTTTAGTGAAACGGTTGCTGCTTTTTTTTTTTAAAGTTAATTATTGCTTTTTCCTGCTATATTTGTATGTTATTTTTTCTTTGAATTGATTATTTATTTGAGAAACTGACCAAGTTGTAGGCGAGCAACACACCCCAAAGTACCCAACTCATTGGAAGGTTATGTTACTGACATTTGTTTGAAACTTCTCTATAGCAACTAATATTTTTCACTGGCATGCTCCGATGCATAACCAACTTTTCTTGTTTCAGCATAGACATGATTATCTGTATGCTATTAATACAACTCATATATGCTTGGTTGCATTTGGTACGGTAAGAGAAAACAGAAATGTCCTTTAGAATTTTTAGTAGCTTGTCCATAATACTGAACGTGCTTATAAATCTAACACCAAAACATATGCAACATATTAATGCACATGTAACAGAAGAGTTTGCCTCCCAGCAGCCAGAAGTGTAATGGAAATGCTGTCTGGATCTAGAGGCTTGCTTTATAGTCTTAATAATGAAGTTTACCCATGGAGAGAGGGAAGCCAGCAAGTAATAGAGATACTTGTCATTCTTTAACATTATAGGGGTTAATCATAAAAGCGGGACTTTTCCATATGTAAACAATATTTACTAAAGTTTTTTAAAAAATTGGGCCGTTTTTCTCCCATAAATTGGGAGAAAAGGTAAAAAATTATGTTTTCGACCTTTCTGTTCCTTTTTTTGCCTGATTTTTGACTGAAAAAAACAGGCAAAAAAGTTAAAAAAAAGTAATTTTTTACCTTTTTGCCCATTTTCACACGAATTTTGGGCAAAAACATGAAAAATAATTTTTCGATGTTAGTAAATTTCGCTCTTAAGTGTCTCTTCTACATATACAAATGTGCTACTCCTTATTTACTAAACAAGCTTTCCCTTGGCAGTGAAGCGAACGGCATCAGGCACTATTTGACCCATCATCTGCCATAGTTAGTGGAAAAGGACAGTTGCAGAGGTGTACAGTCACCATATACCAAACTGAAGTGCTGTCATCAGCCCCTTACTTTGCCACTTTGATCTCAGCAGTACGCTTTGGTGAATTCCACACGCTCTGAAGTCTGTTAAATAGGCAAATGTGTAAGTAATGCAAAGAGTGGTCGCAAATCTGCCACAACACAGAGTTTGATGAATACCGGAGCTGTAGAGGTGACAAATGGATGTGATTTTGGACCTTATTGTCACTGTTTGCACGTTGATGAATAACCCCGCCCCCCTGCTTCTAGTTGAGAAGTATGTAACACGTGTTGATTTCTGTAAGTTTTAGAGTAGTAGTGATTGATCTGCACAACTTTCTAGTGCATACCTATATCGCTGAGGTTCTTGAAAGCTATGGCAGTTATTTCAGGCAATTTTAAACATCTTCTTTAAAATGGGGTTTTATCCATACAACATAATAATTGGTATAGTTGCATAAACCCATAGTATGCAGATATTGGTGTGAAGGAACCACCACCCCATATTTGAAGTAACATTTAAGGATAAAATAATTTGAGTCGCTCTGATTTTTAGGATAATGGTTATAGTGGTGTGCCTTAAGAGCCATAATTAATATAGGAAGCAGCTATTTGACTGCCATTGTGTGTGAGTGTAAGGTTTGTGTCTGTATGAATATGAATTGCTAGATATTTAGCGTGCCATTTATTTTTCAATCCATTCTCTTCTGGAAAACTCTGACTAGTAAGAGAGTTCCTCTATTAAGCAAGCTGTTCAATACCCTAAGTAACTATAGACAATTGGCAACACTTGCTCTCTCTCTCTCTCTCTCTCTCTCTCTCTCTCTCTCTCTCTCTATATATATATATATATAAAAAAAGATTTATTGTTATAGATTATTGTTTTACCATGAGCTGCAGTTTTGCTGCCAGAACTAATCAGGCATGGGCTAGGTCAGTAGTTCATTACAGTTCTTGAAAATTGAGCCCTGAAGAAAGCATTACACTAGCTCACACTGTGACTTCACCTTATCTAAAATTACATTACTTTAATACGGCAAACGTTCATTCATGACATTTTGAGCAATATTACGGAAGAAGAAAGGCAATTGAAGACAAGTGGAGAAAAGAAATTGCTTCTTACTATTCTTCTGAATCAGTTTATGTTACTAAAGGGATTTTTGCTCCTAAAGGTATTGTTTAGTTGGTTTACAGAAGTGTTCTTCCATCATAGAATAATATTCCTCAAAGTTGCTTTGATAAAGGTTAAAGCCATTGGCTGTCATAAAGGTTATAGGACATGTAACAGGAAGTGTAGACCCATAAGCTATAATCACAGAGGTGCTAAATACCATATATACTCGTGTATAAGTCAACCTCGTGTATAAGTCGAGGTCAGTTTTTGGGCAAAAAATTATGAAATTTAATATGACCCATGGATAAGTCGAGGAAGGAGTGGGGGGCTGTATGGTATCGGCACTGATCCTTAGAGGGGAGTTAAAGTATGTAATCCAGTTGCTGTGTTATACAGTCTATGGGAAAGCTGCAAACTTTGTGAGCCATTAGAGGGGTTAAAAAATTTAACCTGTGTTGTTGTTACGTTAAGCCAGTTGCATAGCCGCAGACTCAGCAAGATCGCCGCTATTAAGGTAATAAAATATTTGATCCGTGCAGTGAAACCGTGCGATCAATACATGACCGCAGAGATCGCACAGTATACTTAACTGAAGTGGATAGAAGCAATTAGCAGCATTTAAGTGGCAGCCGAACATTTTATATCTCATTCATTGAATGTTATATATGTGTGTATAGTGTTACCATACCTGTAGAGGCTGGGCTGTAGACAACTTCCTCTCTGCCATATCACTCTAACCTTCCAAGTACACTGGGCCCCCGCCTCCTATAGGCTTTTACTCATACAGCACCTCAGTTAGTGCATTACGCTGAGATACACCCTCTCATCCCACTGGGAGTGACAAAGGACCAAAGACCATCCCTCCCGATAGCATAGCAGGCGGCCATGGCTGAGGAGCTACTAATGGAGGAACTACGGGTTAAAACCGCCTCCCGGAAGTCCCTAGTCTGCTCTGTCTTTTTTTTTTTTTTTGCTCTCTTATACCGTATATATGCTTGTAATAAGTCGACTGTACGATTTTAAATGATTTTTTTTTACCTAAATTTCTTGACTTATACACGAGTATATATCATTTTGCCTAGTAGTGTCAGGCAAATAAAGTTTAGCTAGTAGACACCAATTATTTGGAAGATATTAAGATATTGCTGGTTCATAACCAATATTGCTGGTTCATAACCAGGATTAGACTGGCCCATCAGAGCAACAGAGTATCCTCTTGTTTGTTCCGGTATTGAGGGACCCAGGCCTGGTGGCAAAACATCTCCTTTAACATTTGTATGTCCCTATAGCTACCTTTAATTACTCTAACACGTGGACAATATTTTGTAATGTCCTGCCAAGCTGATAATGTATTGTAATAGTTCTGGAGTACATTAAGGGGGAATTCACCATAGTGCGAAGTGAGGTCCGGATCCTTTGCCTCACTTCGCACGCACTGTTATGCGCTCATTTATGTCCTGCACGTGGACATCAGCGAATGCTTTAAAGGGATTCCAGTCTTGGTGAGGTGAC
>WMED01003423.1:2431-22196 GCA_019650415.1 Pipa parva
GGGGGGGGGGGGTGCATGTAATTTGGTTGCTTATAAAGGCACCCTTCACTGTTGATTGGTCAGACTGTATAGGAAATCTTAACCCTTACCCACAGGAGTCTGGAAGCATTAAATCAACTCTACTCAACCTCAGAGGACATCTTTCTTCTGATATTTGCTAATAATTTAACATACCAGAAGGTTAATTCCATGCTTGAACTTTTGAAAGCAGTCAACAAACTCTTCTTGGGGTGGGGGTTTGGCACGCAGGGTAAGGACTCCCTCTACAAAATAAAAGAGAGGTAAGTAATCGTGTTCACTGAATAGTGAGGACCATATTTTCAAAGTGAGAGACAAACCTCCAGGTCCTTTCTTTTTCTTTCCTTTCTTCCGTTTAGAAAGGTCAGAAAATGCTTCTGCTGCTTTTTGGAGTTTCATGATGAAAAATTCAATGTCATCCAATATATGATTGAGAATTTGCTGCCAATAAATAGTAAAGCAAATTTTTAGAAATTTTACAGAACACCTGCCCATAACACCTAGAAGGAATGTATATTATTACATTGAAAGCATTAATTACAATTCTCTATTTGTTGTATGTATGTATAATTTTATTTATAAAGTGCCACAAATTTAGGCAACACTGTACAATTCAGCAATAGAAATATAATACAGACATGGGAAAAGTGTATTTTACAATACAAGTATAATATTACCAGAAACTGTCCCTTTAACTGTAACTCTGACATATCCAAGTCATGTGATGACATTATAGGAAATGGTCCAGGAACAAAAAAAATAAAATAAATAAATTAAAGGAGAAGATTTTATTTAATTAATAACAAAGTAGTAATGTATTTTTATATCTCAAGGACCATTCTAATAGATTGAGCTGATAGACTGGATGTAGTGTGCAGTCGGGGGAACTAGTGCAGCCACCGGCAAAAAGTAACAACTCACAGATGCAGAGATCTAGAGCTGTGGGCCCCTGATGAGAAAAGCTGCAACATTGCTAAAAGCATAATGGGGCCCTAGGTTTGGTGTTTGCATAGAGTGCCTCCCATCCTATCATCGGCCCTAAATACAGACCCAGAAAATTTGAATGTCAGATGGACCATCTTGGATATGTGCAAACAGAATGCGAAGTGTGAATTCAAATTAAAACAACATGAATACAGAACATGAAGAAATGGGATACATGTGTATCCAAGCAAACAGACCTACCGAGTTAGTAGGTTTTTGAAAGTGAGGCTAAAATGAGCCCAGTACATATAATGATTTAGTAAACTTCTAGTTTAGCTATTTTTGCTGAAAATAAAGACCGCAGAGCCTGTACACAAATCTAAACATTGGAACTTTTGTACCTTTTAAAAGGAACTGTATACATTCTGTATACATTATGGTAGTGATACCTTCACTTTAAAAAGCGATAACCAACAGAACCCAATTTCTTCAAGTTTTACATTGCGACACTGTGAACCCTAAAAGCACAAATGCTTTAGATTCTTTTACTTTATTTGTAGCCATGAAGACCACATCAGAGTTAAAGGAAATCTAAAGTAAAAAATAAAAAAAATGACTGTTAAAATACTTACCTTATACAGTGCCGAATGATTACAGTCACAGCATGAGCTGTGCTGTAATTAGCCGGCAGCCGATCATTCTTCACAGCGCTGGCTGACTACCAGCCAGCGCCGCAGCTCCTCCCAACTTTCTTTCACCTTGTGTGTTTTAGGGCTTAAACATCATCATGTTCATTGTGGGGGCAAATGAGCATGATGATGGAAAGAGGCAGTTGAAGCAGGAAGAAGGAGCTGCGCGCTGGCTTCTCAGTCAGTCAGTGCGCTATGAAGGAGGCATCGGGGGAAGCCTCAGCTTCCAGCTAATTACAGCACAGCTCATGCTGTGACTGTAACTGTAAACAATTGGCTTTGTATAAGGTAAGTATTTTAACGGTCCTCTTTTATTTTTTTACTTTAGGTCTCCTTTAAAAGCTCATTAGCCTTTAACTTGGATGAAGTCTTCATGACTACAAATAAAAAAATCTGAAGCATTTGTGCAATTTCCTAGCTACAAATACCTTAATAAAAGCAGTCAATATCATCACATAACTACATACAAAAATGAAGTGTGCGCCCTTTATGTGAATACACCCCTGCAACCTCAAGTTTGTATAAATGTCCCCAGTTAAAGGGGTGATTTGGTTTGCTTAGCCATCATAAAACCTTAAATGTTATCTAAATTTTCAAAGTTAACTCTGAAGCTGAAATTAGCAAAGTATCAAACACTAAAGATAAAGAGGCTCATTCAAAGTGACAATTCGACTGTCAAAGTGAATTATTGTCACTTTGGGTCATTATGCTCTTATAGTTGCAAATTCTCTACTCCTTATTTACTAAACTGAGGATTCCTATGGTGAACAAGTAAAAGGTGCCAGTGGCCATCTCATGTGTAGTGTGGCATAGCCTGTGGGACAGTAGCAGCCCTGGTGAAGTAAAACTGGTGAATGCAACAAAATACAACTTGTCGAATTGGCTTGGCATTACTGGTGTGGAGAATAAATGTGAATCCAGACCTTTACGCAACTGTTCAGACTTGATAAATAAGCTCCATATGTGCTTAATGTATAACTTATTTTGAATAAAATAGTTTTACCGAGTTAGGATTGTCCTGTTTATACCTGTAACTCCACTGATTAAATTTCACATTGGTGTTTAAGCAGAAATACTGCAAATTCACCATGTTTGTAGGATAATTATTCAGACAAGCAGCATGATCATTCTAGGTGGCTATTAAAACAAGTTGGCAATTCTACCAATTCATTTGTCTAGATTTTTCTTTCTTTAACACTGGACTAGTCAGACATACTTTCTTCTGAATGGGTTTGATTTGTCCAATGGAAAACGTTGTTGCACAAGTCTAAGTCAGTGCGACAATGTTGTAGGGGATTGGACTGGAAGAATAATTCAATGTACAATGTACCGACTTTAAAACATTTAGACATTTCTAGGAACAGTTTTAAAACTATTCACGTTTATGTAGAACAGTGGTTCTCAACCTTTTATTGCCGTGACCATATTGCCATTGCAAAGTCATGACTGCAACAATATTCCCATATAAATATGAGAATATTGTTGCAGTCGTGACTTTACTAGGGAAATATTGTCACGATCGCGACTTTAAAATTGTTGAGGTAGCGGATAAAGGTGATCGGAAATCCGCGACAATCCAGAGGGGTGTTAGGTGACCCCCGAAAAATTGTCATTCGACCCTAAAAGTGCTCACAACCCCCAGGTTGAGAACCGCTGATGTAGAAGATCAGAACTTTTTACAGTTAGCAAAGAGATAAGCAAACAGTAAGGGACTTATGGATTCCCACTATGCTTGGACACTTTGATCCTTTCCACCTCTTAACCCCATTAGATAGTTCCTTTGAGTTTTATATGTAAGAAAGTATCTTCAAATAGAGAACAACTGTCATATATTTCATATAAGAGACAAGTACATACAACATCTCTGTCGATTCTGGCTTCAAACATCTCTGAGCTTTCTTCATAGTCTGAATTAGGTCTGGACCGATCATCTAAAAGCCAGAAAAATGAAAAATAAATCTCTCTGTTAATTAAATAGTTAAATGTAGGTTTGAATGAAAAGCTTTCCTTATTTTAAGCGAATATGCTCTCAGATGCACCCACCTTAAACATACATTCACATTTCCCTGTGGCTCCTGCTTCATTATATATTGTCAAATGACTTTTCAGGCTAGGAAAATACTTTCCTAGGAGGCCATGGGACCCAATATCAATAGGCTGCACAGACCATGATTTAAATTAAACAGATATGAAAGTAATAAGTCCAGCATATGTATTAAACCTCCCCTCTTTCTGCACAATGCAATCCGTATATCAGCCATATTGATTCCGTCACTGCATCTCTTTAATAATGGAGAGGAAACAGCAACATCTAATTTAACCACAATGGGGGCTCATTCCATAATGTAATTTTTATTTTAGGTTGTGGGGCCCATTACAGCATTCGGGCATGTGTTACAGTCTGTACGAAAGAAGGAAGTCTGTCGTCTAATCCACTCACCATGAATCACAGTGACTAGAATAGAATGTTCCAGTAGATGAAGACATATAAAGTACAGCACTGTTTATTAATAATATTATTATCAGCAGATTTAAAGAAAACAGCATCTCCATCTTGATAAAATAGACTAATTAATTCATATTCAATGCACTATAAATAACCAATAACCACGTACAGTCTCCATACTCTGATGCCCAAGCAGACCAGGCAGCTACTCTACTGCGTACGTCAACCTGTGTGATGGATCCAGGTGGAGTGGGAGCTGGTGCACCGGGTGGAGGAGGAATTTTATCATTATTCCTTGCAATGGCCCTAAATAAAAAATAAAAATGGATTCATTCTCTTTAAGTAACCAAGTATGCTATGGCGCTATGCCCCGACTATTTAGAAGAAAAATGGACTTATTATAGTTCTGGAGAATGTAGAAAAACAGAAAGATTATTTTACAGACTTCATATACTAAAACTGATATAGAATGTAGATTTAGAAGGTACTGTTGCTTATCCTGGATGTAAGATAATTGGAGTATACATCATCCCGCCCCACATTAATTCACCGCTTAGCCCAGATGTTTTCTCTATTGAGATCTGTACTATATTTGCATGTGAAGTTTACAGAGTCTATACACTGTGGGTAGATGAGGTGCATTTCTTGGGACCTTAGTCAGTGACTAAATTTCAAACAAGGAATGGTTGAATTTTGCAGTGTTTGGGGCACTCAGTGATAATGTTCATCCCCCAAACAGATAAATCATGTTTTCTCTCTACCTCTTTCCTATTTGTTTGTATGTCTTGTGCTATATGATTTGGCTAGAAATTGTTGAAATAGTATTTTATTACAATTGCATACTAAATCATTAGCTTAAAATAAATATGGAACACTGGTACAATAACAATTTTTACTGTGATTTGGATACTAATGTATTAACTTAGATTGTAAGGTTAAAAACTCCATCCAGTTTTAACCTGTTATCCCTAAATGTTGATACAGCTGAATAAAAAAAACAAACAAAAGCTAAAGGCCAATTATCCTCATCTTTGGACAAAATTAATTCCCAACTGCAAATATGGCAATTAGAATAATTCCCTGGATCAAGTATCCACTTCCAGATATTCAATACCCATAAATTGTAATTTTTCTATATTCAAGAAAGGCATCCCGGCCTCCGAATCATGCCTTACAACTTCTTCAGGCAGAGAGTTCCATAGTTTCACTGCTCTTACAGTAAAGAACCCACTTATTATGCTGTTGTAGAAACTTTCTTTCCTCTATATGCAGAGTATGCCCCCATGTTATGCTCAGGATAAGTATCAAATTATTTGGAAAAATTAAGGTATATGACATCCAGTGACTCCCCCCGGTCCAGTCTACAACTGACCTCCTCATAGAAGTCAATTAGATTTGTCTGGCAGAATTGATCCCCCATCATCCCATGCTGATAAGGAGGTTTTCATTTGTTAACACCGAGATACTACAGGACAGCATCGCTTAGAAAGCTTTTAAACAGTTTACCCATAATAGAAGTTAAACCTATAGACCTATAGTTCTTGATCATTGGACATTTTTTATTTTATCCATCCTATAAAAGGTTGTAGTGACTGAAACAAAAAGTAACAATAAAGTAAAGAACCTCAGAGTTTCAGCACGTTTCTTTTGCTTTCCTCCTTTGCTGTCACTTATTGCACTGTCAATGTCTTGTTGAACTAAGGAAGCCTGAAGAGAATAAAATAAAGAGAAAATTTGAAAGGGAATGCAGAAACCTAACTGCTCTAATCACTTCTGTTAGCAAAACACATGCACTGTGAGCACTAGTATATATACCAAAAGTGACATGTATTCCCAAACACACTGGAAGTGCATCATGTTACTTAAAAGGGGCAGCTTCATACAATGAACAGATACAAAAGATAAGAATGCTCTCCAACTCTAAATCTACAAGGCCACTAATGAATAAAATATTTTTGCCGGTATAAAGTCTGGTATTAAACCCAAACAAATTATGCCCTATTGGCTCAAACCATGTGTTATATAAAGCACTTTTACCTTTGTACCTGTCACAGCTAATCTTTTCCACAGTAACTTACACAACAACATTAAAGTGAACCTAACAGACCTAAGTGGTTAGGTTTATCACAATCACTTTAATGACCTGCGCCAGTTGCTGTTTAAAGGAGAACACATACTTGCCTGATCAATTTAGCAGAAGTACACGATCCACAGCCCAGGATCGCGAGATGAAAACTGCGGCTGCAGCTTTCTTCCTCCCCCCGTATAGGACGTGTACTGCATCATAGGTCCTGCCCCCATGTTTGTTTCACTGAAGTTTTCAGAAACCACATGTGCAGTTAAAAAAAACAAAAAAACACAAAAACAATCTGCACATGCTCAGTTGGTTAAATTCAGCAAAACTTGGAAGAGGGAGGGAACTATGTGAAGACCAATGTCTCTCGCATAGGCTGAAAGTAATCTGAGTAGGGGAGGTATTCAGACGAGTACAGTTAGTGTACTGCTAAAACCATCAGTCTTGATTACTACAATAGTTCTCCTTTAAGAAACATGATTATTTAGCATGGGAGACTGGCCCAACTTTCTTTCATATCTTATTAGTAAGGAATTTGCCAGTAACTTAAATTAAAAAAAAAATAAATAAAAAAAAGTGGAAAAACATACAATAGAGGAATATGTTATAAAGCAATGCACAAAAACCAAGGTTCCAACACATGACTCTACATGCTCATTTATGCACAGACAATCTAAAAGTGTTAACAGATGACTACAATCATCTGGAAATCAGGGTGAGAAATAGCAAGTCCAGTTCTGACCTTACCTTGACCTCATCACAGTGAAAGAGGTGCAGATCAGCTTTGCCTTGGGTTGGCTCTTTACACACAAGTGCAAGAATGGAATCATATCGACATGCGTTCATCACAGCTTGGCAGTGCTGTATCGTACTCACTGGGAAATTCTCTAATTCACTCTGCATAATAAGGAAACAATACTCTTACCACCGGTTTGTTATACATTGACAAACTTATCTACTGTTGGATATAGTCATGTTATACAATATTAAAATTGGTGCGATTCTTATTAAGATGCCAAGAGTGAAACAACAGTACAAAAATATTAGCAGCCTAGGGTGAAATGCTTAAGGAACTGGAATTTCAAATAAAGTTACAGTCTAAAACTATTTACATTAACTGAATGCTCTGCAAAATATAGGGTAAAGAGACGAGGGGGAGTTGCTTATTGAATTTTTAGACAGATCCATGAGTGACGTAAAATAATTTACAGGAAAGGTGACTGATGCACCCCTGCAGAGGCCTGACCTTCATAAACAAACAAGTAGATGCACTAAGAACTGCTGCAATTAAAAATCTGAGTGTGGCGTGGGGTACAGTAAAAATCACGCTCATACTATGTATATAGTATATAGTACACACTATGTATATACTAAATGCTGTATGAGACTTGTATTGAATTTAAATAAAAAGTCAAAGGATGATTCTGTTTCCAGACCACATGCATTTTTGATGGCAGCAGAAAGTCTTTTTGCAACTGAATGGAAAAAGTGAAAGCTGTATTTCTTGGTATGTATGTATGTATAATTATTTTTAAACAATGCAGCAATACAAATATAATACAGACATGGAAAAAGTGCATTATACAACACAAGTATAATATCATAAGGATACTTCACTTTAAGTGCAGGGTTGTGGTTGGCAAAGGAGGTTGGAGGTCCCTGCCCTGCTTATAATCTAAATATGAATATATGAATGTTGGTTTTGTCAGAAGTACGAAAAGTATCTAGATTTCTAAACTAAATAACAGCAGCAGTGCAGATTTTTGAAGAATGCCCCTAGTTATGATTATTTATTATTATAAGGAAAAGGATACACAAGTTTTAGTGAGTGTCTCTATAAGACTACATTATTGTAATGTGAATATATTGTACATATAAATCCAAGTAAAAGGCTTAAAGGAACACTCTGGCCAAAAAAAAAAAAAAAGAAATTTATGCTAATTACCACATTAAATACAATTTATCATTTTTTTTAAAGTTAAAATTCTTACCTGTAAAGAAGTACTATACATCTCTTCTGTGTTGCAAACTCCATCTTCAGACACAGCCGGCGACTCTAAGGCAATCTCTCTCAGGAACACATTCCTCTCCGCATCAGCACTTCCTAGAAGTCACATGGGAGAGCATGTACGTCATCAATGCATTCTCTCTGGATGACGTGCATGCTCTCCCATGTGACTTCTAGGAAATGCCGATGCGGGGCTTCACTAGAAGCGTGGCTGGAGAGGAATGCGCTTCTGAGAGGGATGGGTTGATTTGGATGCCGTAGAGTCGCCAGCAGCATAAATACTTTTTTTTTTGGCCAGAGTGTTTCTTTAAAGAACAGCACAGCTTACCTTAGATTCTACATCAAACAAGCCAACACCTTTGTCATCAACTTGAAGTAACATGTCTTGTGTCCAAATTTTCCCTTTTGCATCAAGTAATTTTAGCTTTCGAATCCCATCATCTACTGTTAAGACGGCATCTTTCCGATCCATCACAAAAGTTGTCAAATGCTGCAGTTAACAGGGAATAGCAAGGTAAGAATATTCTGGTGGCATTATCCCAACAGCTATAGTCTTCAAAGTCACTTCATGGTCTTAATTTTGACAGATTAATAACTTGATTTAGCACCAAGTTGCAAAGTCTGGGAAGATTATAAAATTGCTAAAAATCACTGCTTAATTGATAGGATTACTGTCTACAGGTACATCTGCATGCATCAATCTACAGTGGTATATATATATATATATATATATATATATATATATATATATATATATATATATATATATATGCCTTTACTGAGGCACAGATACCCCATAAAGAAAGAATTATATTTCAACAAAGTCATTTAGAACACATGGTTTACTCATAGCAGTAGCTACACATCCTGAGGCCTGGTCTCACTGAAGAAAAACATGTGGCAGTTTGCAAAACAATTGTTAGAATCTGACGAAAACTGATGCAAGCCAATTTATAAATTGTAAACATAAACATTAAAGTGGACCTGTCAGGTCCATTAAAAAGCCTGTATTTAAGAAGTAGGGGTTGTCTTAGCTGAATACTAACAGCAGTAATAGAAGCTAACTCCCTGATTTTCTGCCCCAATCTCTATCCTGAGTTGGAGGGGTGGAGATAAAAGGAAGATTAACATAGTTCCTCCAATCAGATCCCGCAAATCACAGTCTAGCAGGGATCTGATTGGATGAGCTATAATGTCATTCATCCATATAGTCCCTCCCCCTCAAAGTGTATGTGCAAGTTGGGCATCAGGGCAGAAAAGAAGCAGGGAGTTTGCTTTTATTACTGCTTTTAGCATTCAGCTAAAATAACCCCTACTTCTAAAAAAACAGACTTTTAAGTGGACCTGACAGGTCTACTTTAAAAAGTGTAAGCAAAGTTATGGACAAAACTATACATAAATTTTACATTTATAAAGTATAAACCTAAACATTAAAATCTAAAAATGATTTTGAGATCAGGAGTTCTCACCTCTTAATCAAACAGCCCTGCTACCCCTCCCATTCTCTGTACAGATTCTTCCTTAGCAGTATCGATGAGCCTCGCCCCCCGAGTGACATCACAAACTATACAGAGAGACAGAATTCCTCCTCCCCCTCTCCTATCTGAAAAGCCTGTTTATAGCCCTGAGCATGTGCAGATAAGACCTGTCCCACAGATAAGAGCTGTTTGCAAGCCTGTACTGTGGAACAATGGAGAGAAAAGTCATTTAGAGGAGGGGGCGTGTCTCTGCCCATAGCAGGAAGCCCTTTGCTGAGACAATGCTAGTGAGCTCTGCCGAGTTAAGAAGTGAGTCAGGAATTTCTTAATCGATTTATTGCTTGACAGTAGGTAAATAGAGATTTATTTATATACAGTACAGGGTTTACTTACACTATCAGAAAATGAAAAATGTCCCAAAGGACTTTATAAATACTATGTACAATAAGTCTGTGCTAACTAAAGTTGTAAATGAAAAATTGTAATGTAACCTAACTTTAAAATTGGGCTGGCAATCATAACTTTATTATCTAATAAAAAAAACTACAACAGGATTGAGCTGTGTTTGTTTAATCAACACATACTGCAAGACTATTATCAGTAATGATAAGAGACCACAATCAATACTATTTTTGAACTGAACTTTCACAAGTATTATATTTGAATAACTGCCATGCCAAAACAAAAATCAGTATTCATATTTTTCTGGTGTAACTGCTCCTTTAACTTGGTTAAAGTTCATCTGACTATGAACCCAAAAACCATAGCAAGCAATCCAAATCTGGATGCCTCACAATCACAGACTATTTTAAGGCAGTTATATCTAGGAAGTCATTAAAAAAGTATCTTCTCAATATTTTTTGCTTTGTATTGTCCCTCTCTGTGGATTGCAACCATCTTTCATAAATCTGGCTTTCTGGAGAACTTCATGAATATGTATCATGTTATTATTCTATAGGAAACAATGAACAGAGCAGGGATCTGCAGCATTACTGATAAAATAATGTTATAACTATGACAAAAAAATTAACATAAAACAATGCAAATCAGGAAATTAACTTCAAAGATATATTTTCTACAAGAATTTCTCTATAATATCAGTAAGTGGCACATTATCCCTCATAATACAGGAGCTGTACTCAGACTTGTACCTTCGTATGGTCCCAGAATTTTAATTATTACATTTTATCTGTCAGCCTCCAGCTCTACAGTTAGAAGAAGGCTACCATCCCCTAGATGTCAAGGAACAGGGCTGTCCAACTAGCGTAGGCAAATTTAAGTTTACAAACACATTCCCTGGACATATGGACTCATTTTGCTTTGAGTATGCAAAGCAGTAAAGTAACAGGGTGGTAAAGGATAAAAGTTAAACGCTCCCAACCTAAAACTAGCAAAGCTTCAAGTTCAGGCCCATTTAGGAAGTTATTTAAGCATATAAAGACTAATCACTAAATAAATACTTATTTTAAGTTAAAGTACAGCTGACAAATATATACTACTTGTTGAGGGTTTGCTCAGCTCAGGAATAGAGAGCCCAAATTAATGTGTGAGGGGGGGGGTAGGCTATAATGCTGGGGATGAACAAATGGATAGCTGCATCCAGGACTAAGCAGGAACAAAGCAGTGCATGACTAAAACAGGGACTGCCATGCACTGCTTGATTAGACTACAGTTTAATGTAAGCCAGCATTTTGACTCTAGCAGAGACTTGAAGGAAGGCAATTCCTTTCAGCTGTTTTGTAAAGAAGCACTGGCTGTTAATCATTAGTGTCTCTTAAAAGTTAGTGCACATAGATTTTCAAAATAAGATCATTCTTTAAACATATCTGCTCTACACAGTACCATACTGGGTCACAGAAAAAGAAAAGAAAATAGAATAGAATAGAAGGCATCAAATTTATAAAATTAAGTAGCTTAAAATTTACCTCCACGTGATATTGTGAAGTCTCAGACAGGCTACTGATGCTATCCCGAGCATAGTTTTTCCTCTGCTCTGTAAAAAATATGCAGCCAAACAAAATCAGTTACTACTGAAGGCAATTACAGTATATAGATACAAACAAGACAAAGTTTAACTAGAAACATACAAGAAATGAACCATAAAACCTAACCTGGAACAGCAGTGGTTGCTCAAAGAGGGCTAAGTGAAACCGTACGTCTAAAAATAATAGTGAATTTTATTCCCGGAGATTTAAAACTGCTTATGTAGACTGTGAGCAAGGAAGGGAGAAGCAATCTATTTTATTTAAAGTAAAATGCACAGAATCCTCACATAAAAAAAAAAAAAAAAAAAGTCAGCTTGTTCCAATTAGTTGAAAATATTAAGACAAATGAAGGCCTTACTATTCAAAGACGAAAAAAATAGCTATTTTCGCAATCTTTGTGTACTCATTTGGTAAGTGCTACTGATTCATTAATCACACAATAGTAAATGTTTACCTACTCCCAATAAGAATACATTTTCAGATGCATCACATATAAATCTGAGAAAATGTTCTCATTTAGAATACATAAAAACTTCTATTTTTTTTAGTACAGAGGACAAATATCCTTAGACAATTTGGACTCATTATAGTCTTATTACTGAAATAAGCACCAATATTCATTTATTCTTTATGGTGTGTGTCCAAGTATGGATATACTACACCAAAAATTTGTAGCTGAACAACGCTGGCTCTTGCCCCTATTCTCTAGTCTTACCTGGATGGTATTTGAAGTTATATGAAAATGTTATAGTTGAATATTTCATATGCTACATTCCCTGGCACTGGTAAGGGAGAGAATAGCAGGTAACCTTAGTCTCTAGATTAGAAGGATTCTCCATTGTCCACCCTTCAGTTGTGCTTGCTTCTCTATTACACCTGGATAGCTTGGCACTTCAGGGATTAATCTAAACCCTTTCAAGCAAACAAGATCTTGCCCAGGCTGTTGTATCAACAGGTGCTAAAATGGTCTTGCATCATTAATAATAGATTATGCAGGGGCAGAGGGGTTTTTTAGAAAACAATATGAGAACATATTAGAAAAGTATACAAACTAGCCCTGTGGAAATAATAATCCCCACATTCCCTGAAGGTTTTATGCCATCGTTAATAAACAGATGTTGCAATTTTATAGACAGTTGCAATAACCAAATTATTGAAATGTGATTACCAAATAAAAAGGGGAGGAATCTGAAATGATCTCTTACTAATCTTTGCAGAAAACGTTTCTAGTCTGAATATACTGTATAAGATAAAGCTACTTGTGCTTGAAACTGCAAGAAAATGGATTCTGAACTGACTACCATTGTGACTATTATGCATAATATATATATATATATATATATACATACATACATACATACATACATACACACACACACACACACACACACACACAGAGTAAACTGTGTCAAAGAAACAGTTCATGAAGACAGGCACAGCAGTCACAATTGGTTGGCACTTTTAACTCCATGGTAAGCATTCTGTTGTTATTTTAACGGTTTTACCCTACAGCTTCAGGCAGATGTAGATCACCCAGCATTACAAGAGTTTTAATGAATTGTCTAGAACTGTAACATGAAAAATGCTTTGTGTGGTTTCAATCAAAGCTAAAGATTCAGGCTCTCTGGTATCCCGAATACCTGTGCTCAGCTAAATCAGCCTACTCTGCCTACTGTTGGGCTGCCTGAATCTTTTCTTTCACACTAAAATTAAAGACTCAGGGGCTGTAATAAACAGGAGCTTATAAACCTGTTCCCTGCAGCACCCTGGTCCCCTCTACTAAATTGCAAAATGAAGTACAATCAGTACACCCTAAGCAAAGTGAACTGGTTTAGCCAAGCACAGCATTTAGGATATTAGCAAACCTAAAACTATAGCTACTATTTATTTCTTTTTAACAGCTTGATATGACTTAATCTTAGACTTAGTAAAAATACAAACATCTTACATATACTAACAATTCAGCTCAAAATCAAATAATGACCTGGACTTCTCATTCCTTTTGCTTTTTTTTTTGTTAAAAGGAAAAAGTCAAGAGATGAATCTCAGAGTGTATAGCACAGCAAAATAAAACCATGCAAAGGAGCGAATTTCAGTGCATGCCACCTAAATCCAAACTTACAACTGAAATTTTCTACCTTTCTTTTTCAGTTTGGAGGAAGAACGGAAGAAATAAATTCCATCTCCTAATAAGAGAGGTAACGAAGCAATGGTTACGCACCTTACACACAATGTGGCAACCTGAACAGAAGTGCATCACTCTTCACGTAATGTGGTAAAACAAGAACTAAAATTTGTTTATTTAACAAATCTGGACACATAATGACAGGAATTCTGTTCATTAAAAATCCCCACCAACGATACCCTTCCGAATCTGTTGCCAATTTACCTTAAAATGGAAAAAAATTCTTCCCAATAGCAGATATCTTGTCAGATATGTACCCTACCCCCTTAGATATGCATTGGCGTTGGTACCCTACCTCCTTAGATACACACGGGGAGGCAGCTTTGTGAAGTAATTTCACATGATGCATCAGGAGTTGTTCTAAACTTCCGATGTGTCCCTCTGTCTTGCCCTACCTTCCTAAGCCATGGTAGCAGCCCCCTCTTGACTCTCACTGCAGATGCCCATGACCATCAGTACCCTACGTCCTTACATATGCATTACCATCAATACCCTTCTATTTTACAGTGCCTTGTTAGTCTGCTGCAAAGGTTTATCTTTTGTCAGTAATAACAGGTACAACATGCTTAGCTTAAGCATTGCTTACAATGTTTCTTGGAATGTAAGGAAAGCATTTGTAGAAAATTATAGGGTGAAAGAAGATGCAAAATTTAAAAAAAAAAAAAATAATAATATGATAAGGTGATAAGCTATAAAACACTGTAAATCTTGTGGCATTCTACCCCCATTACATACAGCTCGCCAATCTGTTGGCATGGAGAACAGGGTCAAATCTAAACTGAAATACATCAATTTAGAAAACACAATTGTCATAACTCAGAAAAAAAAAAAACTTACCGTAAAGACTCTTTGCACTGATTTTTCCCGTAGACCTTCTGTCAGAATAGGGGGAATCATGGCCGCTTTAAGTAGACAAAATAAAGATTTTACTCTTACTGACATTGCTTAAATTATTGACCAGTAAAATCAGAAGAGAAAAATTCCCTTTTCGATTAAGATGTCAGACACCCCCAACAAAACACCTGGATTAATTTCATGTTCAGATTTAAACTTGTGGTTTTATTTCTTTTCTCCCCATTTACTGGATTTTAGAAAACAGAGTTGAAAAAAGTAAAAATAAATATGTTAAACAGAAAAAAAAAAGCTTTGTAGACATGCTTGAAATGTAATGTCAAGTGGGTATAAAAGCACAATGGACATGTTTACATTGTGGAGTTACTGTCTCTAAACAAAGATGGCAGAGATTATGAAAATAATTCTAAAAACCAAATTGACAGGCAGAGAGGAATGTTCTGTACATTTCCAGATACAGACAGTGGCAGTGTTACTATCAGAGATTGGCAAAGGGAAAGCTTTAGACATTAAAGATGAAATTAGAAACAAACAGATGGAGTACTTTCTTATCCCTGTCAGAGGACAGACTCTAATTAAAGTGATTGAGGAAATTGTTGTGTGATCCGCTAACTTACACACTAAGGCTGATGGCACTGCCACCAGAAACTCTGCCAACAGGCTCCATAGACTTGCATTAGTAGGGGTACCAAACCAATGTCTATCTGAAAGCATTTAAACATTGAAAACTGCATTCATACAGACTTTAGTGATGTACCAAGGTGGTCTGCAGAAACCCACACAAGGCAGCACAACCTGAGGTGCCATTAGCCATGGCCAGTTTTACACCAGGGGATGTGCCATCTGCATAAAATGGCATTAACAGCCTACCACACAGCCCCAGTGGCAAGATAGCTTTTGACACAGTCACCGTTGATATTTTGTGTCCAGTTTCACAGCCAGCATTAAAGCATATCGTCTAATAATGGCGTAAAGGTGTGTGCTTTGCTGCGGCACTGTTCTTATTACTAATTCTCAGTTCCTCTAACACTTTCTCTCATTTTTCCCTCATGCACTAATCTAATGGAAAAGACTGGTGGATTTGTGAGTGATTTTACAGAATACAGCAATAGCACAAAACAAAATACATAAAGAAATACTAATGGCCATTTCACTAGAAAACATGATCCATGTTTACTCCCATCTAGTAGCCCACAGCATCAAATGTTTGTATTTATCATTCCAATAGCTACAGTATAGAGATTTCTCAATACTGGAAACAAACTTACTATAGCTGAGGGGAGCTAGCTCCAAAGTTCCCACGATGGCCACTAGAGTGCCCATTCATTGTTCTGTAACAAAGCAGACACAGGCGGTAATAATAATAATAATAACAATAATAAATACACTAAGACATAAATGAAGAAAAACAAACATTCTACAGATGCAAAATCAGTGCACAATAGGCCGTTATGCACCAAAATAGAATTTCGCTATTAGTGTGCATGGCTGTGTCCACTCCTCACCATCATAAACAGTATCTGTGCTGGAAAAAGGAGGGTCACATGTAGGTGATCCATATGAACACAAATGACTACAGACATGGCTCAGCATTTACACAAGTCTGTGGGCAGTCATTTCCTAAATATAATTTTTCTAGTAATTGAGTGATATTCTTTAAAGTGCACCTGTCACCTCAAAACTAACACTAATACAATCAGATCCCTACTAGATTGTAATTTAAGGGATCTGATTGAAGGAGCTGTAATATCAATCATTTAGCCCCACCCAACCAGACTCGAGAAAGAAAAGTTGGGCTAACAGGGAAGATGACAGAGAGAATTGCTGTATAAAGGTACAATTTTTTAAAATGCGTATATACAGTAAATTTAAAAAAATGTTTATTTCATTACTAAAATCTAAATTATTATTAGAGTTTTGAGGTGTCAGGTACACTTTAATGTAATTTTGAATGATCCAGCCCTTAATGTTGTGAAGCAGTTTGACATATTTGCTTCTTAACTTTAGTGAACAATTAATAAAGCTGTATCATAACTATGAATGTTTACTTTCCTTCTGAAACTTTAAAAGGAGAACTTAAAGGTATCAAACAAGATAGACTTATTAAAAAAACTTACCAGTTATAGTGGTGAATTGCTACAGTCACAGCATGAGCTGTGCTGTAATTAGCAGGCACCCAATGCTTCTTAACAGCGCAGGCTGACTGAAAACACAGCGCAAAGCTCTTCCCGACTTGTTTCACCGGTGATGACAAATGGTTGAAACATCATCATGTTTTGCAGGGGGCAATGAGAAAGCTCCCTGCAATGAGCGTAATGATGCGTGAGGATGGTAAAACAAGTAGAAGCTTCGGGCTGGCTTTTCTGTCAGCCTGCATGTGGTGAAGAAGTATTGGGTGCCAGCTAATTATAGCACAGCTCATGCTGTGACAGCAGCGATTCACTTCTTTATCTGGCAAGGTTTCTAATAAGTCTGTCTTGTTTGATACCCTTTAAGAACCAGTTAAGGTACTTCTACTTTACCACTCCTGTTAGAATATATATACACACACAGAATATATAGTGTAACATAGTAACATAGTTTATGTTTAATGTTGATCCAGAGGAAGGCAAAAAACCCATGAGGCAAGAGCCAATTATCCTCACATTAGGGAAAAAATTCCTTCCCGACCACAAATATGGCAATCAGAGTAATTCCCTGGATCAAGATCCCACCACAAGTTATCTATTACCCTATCTATTACCCATAACTTGTAATGTTCTTACACTGAAGGAAAGCATCCAAAACCAGTTTTGAACTCCTTGATGGATTTAACCATAACAACTTCTTTAGGCAGAGAGTTCCATAACCTCACTGTTCTTACAGTAAAAAAAACCCTTCTATGTTGATGCAGAAACTTTCTTTCCTCTAAACGTAGAGGATGCCTACTTGTAATACTTACAGTTCTTGGTATAAATAGATTGTGAGACAGATCTCTGTACTGACGTCTAATATATTTATACATAGTTATTAGGTCACCCCTTAATCTTCTTTTTTCTAGACTAAACAAGCCCAATTTTGATAGTCTTTCTTGGTACTGTATATTGTTCATTCCTTTAATTATTTTAGTAGCCCGCCTTTGAACCCTCTCAAGCTCAACCACATCTTTCTTGTGCACTGGTGCCCAAAACTACACACAGTATTCCATGTGTAGTCTGACCAGCTTGGCACTGATTGGTACAGTTAAGTTTATTGTCAACTAAAATTCCTAAATCCTTTTCCCTGTTTGTTTTGCCCAGTATTTTCCAATTTAGAAAATAATCTAGACATGCATTTCTGCTTCCCATATGCATAACCTTACATTTATGTGTTAAAACTCATTTGCCACTTTTCTGCCAAAGCTTCCAACGTATCTAGATCCATCTGTAATAAAGTACGCTCCTCCTTTGTATTAACTACTTTACAAAGATTAGTATCATCAGCAAAAATTGAGATCTGACTATGCAATCCCTCAGCAAGGTCATTTATAAATATGTTGAAGAGAAGAGGACCCAAAACTGACCCCTGGGGTACCCCACTATTAACAGTAACCTAGTGTGAGTATGTGCCATTTATAACCACCCTCTATTTCCTACCACTGAGCCAGTTACTAACACACTTACACACATTTTCCCCCAGTCCAAGCATCCTCATTTTATGTATCAGCCTTTTATGTGGCACAGTATCAAATGGTTTGGAAAAATCAAGGTATATAACATCCAGTGACTCCCCTCTGTCTAGTCTAGAGCTCACCTCCTCATAGAAGCTAATTATATTTGTTTGGCAGGATCGATTTCTCATAAACCCATGCTGATATGGAGTTATACATTTTTTATGCTAAGATACTCTAGGATAGCATCTCTTAAAAAACCTTCAAAACAGTTTACCCACAATAGAAGTTAGACGTACAGGTCTATAGTTTTCAGGTTCACACTTTGACCCCTTTTTGAATATAGAGACCACATTTGCAATACGCCAGTCTTTTGGTACAATCTCTGTCATTATAGAGTCCCTAAATATTAAATATAATGGTCTATCTATGACGGAACTTAATTCCCTTAAGACCTTAGGGTGTATATTGTCTGGACCCGGTGATTATCTATTTTAATCATGTAGTACTTCGTCCTGGGTTATACATTCAACATTTAAAGGAGTGTTTACTTTATCTCTTTTTATTTCCCCTGACATTTCATTATCCTCTGTGAACACAGTGGAGAAAAACATGTTTAATAAATTGGCTTTCTCCTGATCTGCCTCTACCATAATCCCCTCATTATTTTTAAGGGGCCAACACTATCAGTTTTAATCTTTTTATTATTTATGTAATTAAAAAACATTTTTGATTTGTTTTACTCGTCTGGGCAAAGAGTCTTTCAGACATCAGCGAACGCTTTCACGGGATTCCAGTCTTATAAGGCGACTCGAATTGAGCCTCTCCGAGACTGGAATCCCTTTAAAGCATTTGCTGATGTCCGCATGCAGCACATCAGCGAGCGCATAACAGTCTGTGCGAGCAGAGGAAAAGGATCGGAGGGTAAGTTCGGACTGTGCTGAATTACCCCCTATATCTTTGTAGTGCTTCTATACTGCCTTCCTGCTTTAGCACTGTAAATGCTTTCTTTTTGGCATTTATTGCCCCCAATACATTTTTATTCAACCACACAGGCTTTCTTTTATTTCTAACTCTTTTATTCCTAACTCTTTTATTCCCATATGGTATGTACCTCTCACAGGGAGTGGTCAAGATTTTTTTTAAAAAGTATCCCATTTAGCATCTGTACTCTTATTATTGAGAACATTGTCCCAGTCAATGATACTAAGGGTATCTCTAAGCTGACTAAATTTAGCCTGTTAAATGTTTTAGTGGCCCCACAACAGTAAATCCCATTAAAGCTTAACTGGAACTCTATGATATTATGGTCACTATTTCCTAGTTACCCCCCCTACCTGCATCTTTGTTATTCTATCAGGTCTATTAGATAATATTAAGTCTAGTGGCACCCCCTTCATCCCTCTTGTTGGTTCCTGTACCAGTTGGGAAAGATAATTATCTGTAGCAATTGACAAAAACCTATTTCCTTTATGGGA
>WMED01003424.1:0-13679 GCA_019650415.1 Pipa parva
AAAACAAAAGACCAGGCACACTATGCAAATTATTTTTTCTTTTCTCTTTATTCTTCTTTTCCTTATGAATTTCTTGTATTCTACCTCTTTTGTCTCCAAACAATATCAGAATTACACTGCCCTGATGGTGCAATCTGAGGGGTTTATTCATGAAAGGCTGAATAGTTACATAAAGGTAAGAATTTAAATTTATTCCCCACTATCCCATATTCATGCATTAAGCAAATTCTATAACTTGGTGAGTTCGAGATCAATTCAACAGGCTAGTACAGTCACAGACTTAACAACCACTTCGCACCACTTTGAGTGCTCGTGCACAGGATAGTTGCCTATTATTTAAGCATTGGAGTTTGTCACAGTAATTAATTTGACAAGGCGTACTGTTGCATTTTCCAGTTTTACAAAAAAAACAACAACTAAGAACTCTAGGGAAATCCTCTATTCAGTGAATAAGGAATAGAGAATTTGTGAGTATCGGCGCATAGCGACCCCAAAGTGTTGAAAATTCTCTTCAACAGTTACATTTTCACTTCAATGAATAAACCCCTAAAACTCCAGGATGAGCCACTGGGAGTTTTCCCTGTATCCTGGTTGGCCAGTCTGTCACTGAACAATAGAATTATAATACAGACATGGGAAAAGTGTTATTCCTTACAAGAAGTCTTCCTCCTGATATATGTGTTTTTGAGATATACACAATATTTTAACTGTCCTTATAGTACCGTAGAAGAAACTTTAAGTTTGCTTTTTGGTTTTGATAAGTTTTGGATAACTGAAAACAGAAAAGCTGTACAAACATGTTTTCAGCATCCAGATCTTTATCACGCATATCACACTCAAAACCTGATGTGCACAGATAAAGCTTTCCTGCAGTAATATATGTGCCAAATCTAAAGCATCCCATCAATATATATAAACTAAAATGTGTGTGTAATGGATGTAAGAGCCAGGAGTTGCATTACTATTAACCAGCAATCTCCTATATTTTGCATTCTAGTGAGATTTATGTAGAACATAACAACCCTTTTAATGCATCTAGTAGTTTTCATCCAGTCAGCAGTAATATATCACTGAATACATTCAGTCTTATGATTAATATAGATTTAAAGACCTAGGTGTAATCTCAGTAAATCTGAAAAGGGTGTGTTAAATTACTGACGAATAGCACAGATATAATTGTGATATGAGAGGATAAAGGTGGTGAAATCATTTCTATAAGCTAACGTAAATTGTAGGAAAGAAACATTACAATTTTAAAAGAAAATTCATAATCCCATGGATATTGGAATTACCAACACGTGAGTTATAAAAGCTAATATGAACTTATTGTATGTGGATACTCTGCTAAGCTCTGCTGTATATATTATACCTAGTGTATGAGAATTTAATAAATCCTTTAATGAATAATTCACTGACACATGAATTTGTAGAGTGCTATATACAACTGTGTGTTCATAGACAGATAAAGTAATTATGCGACACAACTGATCTTGCATTTTTAAACATCATCTGTATTGATTGTTTTGATGCTATTCTGAAGAATCTAGTCTGGATGTCAGCAGTATTTACTTTATATTCTCCAACAGGTCTTGAAGGTGTAAAATAACTGATACAATCTTAATAATTGCCTGTATAGTGGTCAAACTTAATAGCTATAGGGTGGCCCATGAAATCAAATGACAACAGTACATAGTGACTTATGTATGTATATGTATATTTTTATTTATAAAGCACCACAAGGTTACGCAGCACATACAATCCAACAATACAGTTATAATACAGACGAGGGAAGTGCATAACAAGGAACAAGTGAAGCAAATTACAAGCATATAATCAAGAAAAGACATCACTCTAAGTGCCAGGCCATGATTGAAACAAGAGAATAGAGGACCCTGCCTATATAGCTAGATTGTATAGCTTACAATCTAAATTTAAATTTACAATCTATAATTACTTTCAATTTGACTGAAGTTATGGATGCAGTTTAAGAAATGTAGCCTATGCCTATACTAATACATCTACAGTGGGGAATATTTACTAAGACATTTCAATGCTTCAATGTTAATTTGCATTTCCCTGTACTTTTTGATTTTACTGATTTATGAAGAATCACTAAAAATGTTTTACCCTTGAACAAAATTGTTTGTTTTTCTATTAGGTTCACCTTCCATTTCAGATTGATATCAACATCCTTTTGTAAATATCCCCCATAATATGTCCAAGGGTGAAATTGATTAAACTCGGAAAGACTGCTCTGGATCTTTCCGAGTTTACAGAGTGAAATCTCGCATTGTCCTCGCGAGATTTTTTTTTGAGTTTTCGAGATTGAGTTTTTCGATCTTGATTTTTCAAAATTTTTGATGGACAGATAGCCATGCTAATAATGTAAAGTATGGCTACCTTTCCATTGAAAAATCGAGATTGAAAAACTTGATATCAAAAACTTGAAAAATCTCACATGATTTCACTCTGTAAACTTGGAAAGACCGCTCAGGGGGTTATTCTCTAAAGTCTGAATTTGACTGTAGATTTCTCAAACAGCGGATTCCCATAGCAAATCCGTGACTGCAACAATTCTCCAATTGTAAAGTCGTGACTGCGACAATTATTTAAGTTGCTGCTGTGACAATATTTTCATAGTAAAATTGTAACTGCAACAATATTCTTATTATAAAGATGCAAATGTGACAGTAGCAGTCTATTGAGACTGTCTTTAGCTGGTGAATTTACACCTTTACGCAACAGTTCGGACTTTAGAGAATAACCTCCTGAGAGCAGTCTATCCGAGTTTAGTAAATTTCAAGTGTTCAATGACTTATAGTGGTAATGCAATTTTATATGTTATTTTTTAGGAACTTATTTTATTTGTATAAAGTCTCAGTGATATACTGTATATTTAACACACAGTACTTTACAGCAAGAGCAGTACTTTACAGCAAGAGCAGTACTTTACAGCAAGAGCAGTAATTCCAAAATAAAAAAAAAATCATATTTGCATTTTCAGTTATTCCAGCAGAGTTCTTTAAAAGCTGCTATTGTTGAAGATTTTTTTTGTTTTTACATTTGCTGACTAAAGACACATTTTATTTGTTGCATAAACAGACATATTTTATTGCCCAAGAAAACTATCCAATGGATACTAAAATAAAATATTGTTTTTTTTTTAATTGTTTCTAAATTTTTGAAATCATAGATTAAAATGTGTTGTACATGTAAAAGCATGTAGGGGTATTTTAGTTTTTTGGCATTACTGATGTGATTTATGTTATTAATCGCCTTGTGGTTTACAAGTAAACCAATGGATTAAAAATATTGCTTACTGGCATTCAGTTTACCCATCCATTAATATGCTTTTTTGCATTGCATACATAAAACGTGTTCAGTAAAAACAAAGTTCAAAGATGAAACCTTTTATAACAATTTGGGGAAAAATGTAAATTATATATAATGTATGTCATTTATATAGGTCAAAATGGCTGAAAAGGGGAAAAAATGTTTTCCCCTGCTTTTCCCTGTTTTTGACCATTTTGACGAGTTACATAAAAGTACTGCTACTTTTATCAATAGCACCTATTTTGAGCATTATTATTTGAACATTGAATAATCGATATCACTCAAGCGCTATTTAACAAACTTTACCTGCTCAGCTAAGCAAAAACTTATCGCTGAAAATGATTCGCCTCACTAGACCTGGCAAAATCATTCAGCCCTATGCTAAACAGCAGTGTTAATGTAAAAAAACACTAACACATCAGAAGCTGCAGGCTGTAACAAAACTAACACGACAATACAAAGAGCAACAAAGTATCAAAAACCAAACACTAACTGCAATAATGTATACAAAACAATCACAACTAACAACAAACTACCCTAATCTACATTAAAAAGTACTAAAAAGCAAAACAACTGACAACTAATGAGTTAAATTAAATAAAACAGCATTATTGTTTTAATTAATTTAACCCAATCTAGGTCCCTAGGACCCCCACACTGACCCAATATCACCTTCTACCCAGTGCTATGTTGGTGGGTGTGAGGGGGGTTGTTAATGCTGGAAGGAGCTTCCTAGGAACTGATTCCCTTTCCTCAACCCACTGTCCCTTTGCGTTGGGGTTAAAATAAAATGATTCATGGGACCCCTATCAACCCCACCCTCCCCAAGGGCTAGGCAGGGTAGGAGGGATGAGTAACACTAGAGCTGCTCCTCTTCCACCTACCCCAATGTCACTGTGGGGTTGGGGGCCTAAACATTTAAAGCAGGGACCCCTGGGACTCCTTTCCCCCCACCTACCACCATGAGGGATGTGAGGGATTATTACTGGGAGAGGGTCCCATTGGACCTTCTCCCCTTCCCCCTTTCACCCTTCCCCAGTGGCCAAGTGAGGAAGGGAAGCATCACCCTCACCACAGAGTGTCTGTACCTATCTCTTAGCACCACCTAGTGCTGGAGGAGGGTAGGGAGATTATTTTATTTTAACATGCCCCACAATGCTTTATTTACTACTGTGTTAAGTATTATAGCAGTGGTAACTAATTGTTACATGCAATTTCAGCATTTTTTCCCTGCTTTTTAATACTTATGCACATTTTTTCAAGCAGAGGAAAATGAATCAAATAGGCCAAAATGTATTTATTGATGCTTTATAAACTTCCCCAATACTCTGTTTGCCATTAAATATATGTTTTTATAAAAGTGGACACAGGGGCCTCTTTTTCTGTAAAAAGTAACTCTTAGATTTTGTTTTTTTACCTCTTGTTTCTGTTTTGATGCTCTAACCATTACTTAGATGGTCATCTACTGCTTATTTAGAGGATTTTTTTTTCAGATTTTACACTTACAGCCTTTTGTGATAATTACCCAGTCAAAAGTCATGTGTGGTTTTAATGACAATTGAGCAGCCAGGACACAGTTATAAGGCCAAGTGTCCAATTATAATACCAAATGGCAATCAGTAACCAATTTACACTGTCAATTGACATATTCTCATTTTTGTACCTTAGATTCTCTAGCTTGTGATCAGATCTCTCCTCTAAATTTGACTGCATTTCCTTCTCATTCTGCCAGCGCAGACTAAATATTTTTTTCCATGGAAACAGAAAGGCAGTAGTCTTTTCTCTATACGTTAATATATTTTCTTTGAAAATCGCCAATGAAAACCAATAACACCCCTGCTTCTTTACATCCAATCTTTTTGTGAATCAGTTATGAAATATAAGATGTGCTCAAAATGTATATGGAATATTTGTGTAAGCACATCTTCCAAAGCTTCAATGAATCTAAACAAACAGGTTACTAGAGGGTTATTTATCAAAGTGAGAATTTGACTGTCAAAGTGAATTCTCATTACTTTGGTTATCTACCCTGTGATTCTCTACTCTGTATTCACAAAACAGAGTATCCATATAGCAAGTTCACGGCCGTGACAATAGCCGTCTACTGTGTAGCCTGCGAGCGTTGTTTTCCAAATACCCCAATATGGGGAAGTGGTGAATTCACACATTTACATGACAATTTGGACTTTAATAAATAATCCCCATGAATGGCTTGTTCATCTCTAGTCATATAGAATATGCATTTGTTTTCATTTAAAACTATTTATACTTTAATATGCATTCAGGCATTATAAACATATATATATATATATATATATATATATATATATATATATATCAGATAACATACCTTTTTTTCATAGTTCATTCAAAATTCCCTATACAGTAAAGTTTAATTCTAAATGTATTTCTACTTGGTTTAAAGTCTTTATTGAAAAAACCATGACCTGGTTAGCTTTTATTTACTGTATTTTACTGTGTACTGAACCTAGCCCATGGAGGTCTACGCCTTGCAAAATTCTTATTGATTTCAGCAGACAGAAATGACTGTTACTTTTATAAAATAAATGCTACATTTGGCAAAAGACTCACTCCAATTATATTACTAGCATCTGAACTACATTCATGGCTGGAAGAATTCCTACAGAGTAACAATGTCCTAATTTGGAATAGGTTGAACATCATGATCTTGATAATATATCTATTTTCAACTTTCTTCACCATGTTAATCTCTTAGAGCAATGACACTAGCTTTTTTGTTGACCGAACACTTAAAAATAACTCTACATAAACTTGTAAGAAAACCACTTGAGAGTGGTTGGTGTTAAATTGCCTTTGTCAGAATTTTTGAGCAGTGTGGTGAAACCATCTAGAATTGTCTCCTGTAGGGACATAGCCTACATCAGTGTCAACATGCTGGGATTTTAAGTACAACAATTGTTTTGCTGTTGCTTTTTTAAGTCATAAGCTGAAAACTGCCTTTAATTGAATTAATGTAAAAGAATCAAGCTTTATTTATGTAAAACACAAACAGGATTGTGGTTAACAGGCTTTATACTTCTGTAAAAGTATATTTATATAAAGGAGTAGGCAATTTTTCATGTGAAAATGTGGAGACAAATTACCTAGTGCTGCAAATTGGGTATATTTACCAAAGTTGAAAAGTTTTTCAAATAGGTAATGTTGAAAAAACATCAGTATTTTTTTTTTTTTTGTGCTTATTTACAAAGCTGTAGACCATTTTTTTCTATTGAGCTAGTCCTGTCACTTATCACTTAGCCATAGTTGGAAAAGCTTCTCCCTCAAAAAACCAAATCGATATCGCTCTGTAATGGAAGGTAACCCTAACAGGATAACATAGTACAATGTGCTGCTGACTGATATTTATTGATAACTTGTTTATTGATAATTTTTATCAATGGGGAATTTTTTTCCTCTGCCCTGTATAAATTAGTGGAATCAATAAATACAGAAAAATGAAAATTAACTAGTTGAAAGGAATTTAAAAGGTTGAAATGGTCTTAATAAATATCCTCCATAATTTTGTGTGGCAAAAGCTCACAGTGGGGAGAGTGATAAAGCTGTAATAGCCACAAACAGCTTCAAACTGACAGGGAAAGTGCAAGTTAGATTGAAAGGAACATTCCATAGCCTTCTGAGTGTTTATCTCTAGGTATCTCCTATAGGATTTCTTGGCTGTACATTTATTAGCAGTAGGGCCTCTGTTATAAGGGACATATTCATCAAATGAGAAAATGGCTGAAAAAGAAATTATCTAGTAAAAAAGAATTCTACTGAGAAAATGATGGGAACTAATTTAACAGTGAATGATAACTCTAAAGTGAAAGCAAGCTAAAAAACCTAAGAAAAAAAAAATACTAGTATAGTGAAAATCATAGAAAAACTGTAATTCCAATTTCACCCCTTGATAAACATGCCCCAAAGTGTGACTTATTTGAATTAACATGGCAGCTAGAATACATTCACGCACACAACATTAATCATAGTCTTTTAGTTTTCTTATGCAAAATAAATGTAGGAGCAGCTTGTCATAAATGTGTATTATACATACATAATTGTACTTCTGTACCATTGCGTGCCACACACATATACATTTTACTAAGTCTGCTTCATTAAATACAATACATACCTGTCTACCATTAATGTAGTAGGTTATCACTGAAAAGTCTACTTTGATTGATCTAGAAAAGTTGTAGTATTTTTTTCTACTTTCATGGAGACATTCACCTGTCATCCTGGTTTAAAAAATACAGCAAATTTTGTTTTTGATATGACTCAAACACAGGTTACCTTTCTAAATAGAAACATATTGGGTCTATTCTTTCACATTTTATCACTTGACTTTTTCACTAAGTAGAAGTTGCATATTTTGAATGTCTAAATAATGAATTAGAAGTTGATAACTTAAGAGCTATTTTTCTTGAATAATGAAAGTTAGTTCTATGTAAGGCAGAAAGTTGGCAAGAGTTATCTCTACCTCAAAAATAGTAATACCGGTAGTATAGTAATAGTAAAATAGTAATACCGGTAGTATAGTAATAGTAAAATAGTAAAGAGTGACTGAAAGTGATTGAAATACCTGAAATTGTGCTAAAATACCTACTTTTTATGTTCTATTTCATGTAGGCAAATTAAAGATCAAAAACAGATTCTCCAAACCAGGCCAATTGAAAATGTAAACAAGTTTACAAGTTTTTAGAAAGCCAAGTAACAAACACAATAATTTATAAAAGCAAACCAGAAAAAAGCATATAAAATCCATCTATATAGCATAACTATTAAAAAAAAAAAAAAAAAAAAGAAAAGCTAATATTTCCTAGCAGAGTAGTGTAGATATTTGATCCATATTAATTAATTTATTAACACAGCGTGAGGGTTGTGGTTCAAAGGATTCCCAAATATTAATTTGTAATATTTTCTTTTACCACACTGGGAAATGAGATAAGGGAAATATAGGAGGAGGTTTAAAGGACTCCATCCTGTTTTAATAATTAATAGGAATACCAGACTTCAGGTAGGAATAGGACAATGAGTGAAAAATAAAACCCGGCAAATAACCTAGGGACAGAAAGTCAAGCAATTTTCACAATCACTGAATCCTTTTGGGACTCTGGACTTTCTGCTGTGGAAATGCAAGGACCCCAAAAATCTAAGCAAGAAGTGCAGACTCAGTCAAGGTCAGAACAAGGAAAGATTTAGGAATGGAGAACAAGCAGGAAATGTTTAGGAATGGGGAACAAACTGGAGAATATTACCAGTAGTAGTAGTCAGAATAACAGAGAAAGGATGGTCAGACAAGCAGAGATATGGTACATGGAAAATAAAAATGACAATCAAAGCTTCAGCAGAACTCCTGAAAGAGAATATCAGCTTAGGTTTCAGTTATTCAGCAATGACTAAAATTAATTGGCCTAGATTGCATAAAAAGTCACCAGGTATGCATTACAGTAAATTCACATGCACATGTATAAACACTAACGATAATATACCAAACTTTCATGGACAACAAAACCAAAGAACATTTACATCCCTTTACAACTGGAGGAAGCAGTAGCAGCATTTGCAGCTAAGTTCAAGTGGAAAATAGTCTTTAAAAGGCTTTTAAAAAAAGAAAGGATGGTCAGACAAGCAGACGATCCTCACAGGTTCTGTACATGCTACCTGTGAGGATCGTTTATATTTCAAGCGCTTGAAGATTTTTACTTTATGTGTAAGTAACTACAAATAAATTTGTTAAACTTTATTGTGGTTTACTACATGTCATTTCTTTCAATCCACTTTTATGATTGCAAATTGAGAGGAAGTGACCTTCAACAACAAAGATTACACTTTGATTGTTGCCTCTGTTCCAAATACATCTGGTGAGTGCTTCTATATAGGGGGTCTGATAGGTCCTCCCCTAGTATTAAAAACTGCTAACTGATAAAGTTACTAAGCACACAGTCTCACTTAAGCACACAGTGATATCTAAATAGTTTGGTTAGTGGCATAACACCAGAAGTTCAGCACATACCTTCTAGTGATATTCACTGCTCACTATAAAAATCCAAAAAATCTCACTGGTGTGTGCACTTCACAATAATTGACTGTCATAAACTGTATTACGCTAGGGGAAAATTTTTCCTCTTCTTTTGATTACCTCCAGCGCATCCTTCATTTTTCGTGTTCCATACGAAATACATCAATTTTCTGTAAACATATATGTATTAAAAAAATGTACCAGCGTTTCTATCTGTCATCTTCCCTGTCAGCCTGCCTCTTCTTTTCTGAGCTGGGTGGGCATGGCTAAATGATGATTGACATTATAGCTCCTCCAATCAGATCCTTGCTAGGTCCTGATTTATGGGATCTTATTGGAGAAGCTATAATGTCAATCATCATTTAGCCACGCCCATCTGACTCTGGGAAAAAAAAGGCAGGCTGACAGGCTAATGAACATAGTAATTATGATTCTTGTCATAGATCATATAAGGAGTTGATCAATGAGCTTAGTTTTACTAGCATTTACCATTGTGTGGCCTTAAAATCAGTCCACACCCACCTTAAATTAGGAACCCTTACATGTAGATATGTAGACCTTAATCATGCACCAAAGGTTGATAAATGAAGTTTCATGGCTGTAACTAAATTCAAAACTGTTTGATAAAGGATCATGGAATTCAAAGCAATTAGCAACACAACACTGGGAATTTTAGATTGATAATTTTACTTAAAAAAAAAAAAAGGTTTTTTTTATTCTAGTGATCTTCTTGTAAAGGTCATATACATTGCTGGCTAATTGTTTATTCATCTGTGTAAATGCTGGACTTTGCTAACAACATTTCTCAATTAGTTTTTGTAAAATAATATATTTTATTTTTAATGTATCTATAACAGCATTGTGATGTATTTTATGAATGCAGATATGCAGAAAATAATAAAAGATCATTTTTTTCTGTCTCATCTGAAGTCTGTTGTATCCCACACTTTACTGGTAAGCTCAATGAAATGAAATAATCCAGCAGGTGAATTCGGAGCAGTTCACCTAGTTGCATTCACACCTTCTCACCACTTCTCATTTTAGTTGATAGTACCTGTGCACGCGCATGCAAAGAGCTCCGAAAATTCATTACTTGCCAAGTCGTCTGAATTGGTCATGTATTTGCCACTTTGCAGAGTTTACTCAATAAAATAAGATGGTGAACTGGAGAACAGATGCAAATTCACAACTGTACGTGACTATTTGGACTTTAATCAATGAAGCCCCATGTATTATCTCCTTTTACTAGACCATAACTTTCAGAGGGACAATTTTCTTTTCTTTCATCATGCTGGTTTAAATACCCCTGTGTATTTAGAATTACTTCCAGATAAAATCTATTACATGGATATGTCAATTTACTTTTATTTTTTATTAATCAGGATACTCATAGTACAAGCAACAATTGTCTGTTGACATCTCCATGTAGACAACAAAAAAGCTTTTCCTTTGATATTTACTAGGTGTTATGCTAAATGATACAGTTGATCTAGAGATTGAAGCTGAGCTGAACTCTTCTACAGTAAGGTTTAGAAGGTAATGAAATACTGGGCTACAAATAATATTGTTAACTAGGTCAAACATTTTTTGACAGATATACCCTGACTTTATATTAAGTATCTATCAAGGGAAATCATCAGCATCAGCAGTCAGCATTCTTTGGTATGACAAAACAGGAATATTAAAAGACCACTTCTGATTGGTTGCTATAGGTCACTTAAACCTCTGTAAAGTTTCTTCCTGTTCATGAATTCCCCTGCTATGCTGTCTCACTTTGTAAAGTTATATTGAGCATGAGCAGGGCCACTAGCTAAAGGAAGAAGGCTGATAAAGATTGTAAAGATGTCAAATTGCAAAGCCAGGAATCATTACTGCAATGGAGGAAGTATTTAAACCAGAACAAAAATTCCAGAACTAATAAATCAATGAAACTTTATTTCAGTCCTGCTGAAATGTAATCTACTGAGGGATTTGTTGTGTTTGAAACATTACCTGCAAATTCATTAAATGGTTTTCCTTCTACACTCACATAGTCTTGTACTGTTTATCTAATAGTGTGTTATTAAAATATGGATATTGTTTACAAACCCAGTGGAAGAGGAAGAAGAGGGGTCTGTTTATCAAATACAACACAAATAACATAAAATATTAGCAAAATGTGAAATATTTCCAAGCATTTTGCACAACATTAACTGTACAGTATATGTCACCTACATATGTTTACTAGGGATGAACTACAGGACAAAGGGCTCCAGTGTAGGATTTGCACTGTCACAATCCCTCTACTGAATATCTTCCTAGTTTCTAATCTAGTATTACTATGTTAATTAAACCACAGAAATTAGCATTTTAGATTCAGACAAAGGTGTATCATCATGATTATAGCATATCTCAAGCAAATGAATGCAATTTGTTTCCTTTTTTACAGTACATGCAATGGCAAAGGTAATGTACCAATGGTGCCTTGCTTTAGAATAAAAGGTATTTTCCAGAAACCAACAGAGGCACCTAAACAGAATGAAAATGGCTTGTCAAAAAAAAAAATCTTGTAACACTATGGTAAACGGTATTTACTAAATCACCACTATAGCTACATTTACCACATACATGCTTATATATGCATATACCCAGGCTAATAAACCCCTCATCAGGGAATAGGCCCCGCTTACACATTTTAGTAGGCCTAATATACACTTAAAGATATATCTATATATTAGTGTGGTGCATAATATAATAATAAGGACGTCGGTGGTTCTTACTAAAACAGCAACAACATTTATTAAACATAACGCAGCACAGAGGTAGTGAGAGATAAGTCATAGAGTTATAGTTTAACATTAGTACATACATGCATCTATATGGCATACATGTGACAGTATATGACACTAGGCCACTACACTCCTGGTGGGGTCTTGAGCTACCCTGGTAAATATCACTACACTGAGAACTCTCACTCCCTAAGGTGAGCTAAACAGTGCAGGCTTCCTTTTATTATATTCCCTAAGAAGTCCTTCCACCAGAAAGGTGGAAGGAGAGGAGTTGCTCCTGCAACTCTCACATGGTAGAAGGCTCAGTACACACCCAAACATATCCTTATATTAACTAGGGTGAGGCCCCTGACTGGATCCCTTATCTCTTGGAAAACTGTAGGAGGGCCCAGCAAATTCAGTACTTCCTCATAGGAGTTAGGTAGATAGAGATCAGTAGAGGAAGCCCATAACACATTGCATAAACCCTACCAACTATAGACAGTAGTATTGGTAATATTTGAGCATGTTAAATGTGAAAATAACCACCATACTACAATCTCTCAGCAACAAAGAAGATTCCCTATAGCAGAGGGACAGAGGTTATAAGATGCATGCAGAAAAAACCCAGCACAAACTATGAAAGCAGAGTGGGACAAAGCCCACACCCTATTCAACAGAGAGAAAGAGGAAACTATGGCTGAAGGAGGGCTTGGGGGAAGAGCCAGTCAGAAGCCATGGATCCCAAAAGGGAAGGGAATAGACTAGGCTACTAAGCAATGATTAATCTGCCAGCATCTTAGGGTTGCCTGACAACATTAGGAAACAGACTGAACATACAGCAGTAGGAAAATTCCTAAAAACAGCACAGTATGCATAGAACAGGTAAAGAAACAGAGAACTCTGAAACATAGCTAGAAGCCAAAAATGTGGTCAGACACTCTCTGTGCTTTAACTGCTGAAATCAAATTAACCTAATAGGAAAACACTCTAGTGCTTCTAATTCACAAACCAAAATACTTTTGCAGTGAGTGGGAGGGTGTTGCAAACCTATGAAGTCCTCTCATTTGATTGGCTAGCAAGCAAAGGGTAGGATATGTTATAAATTCCTGACAGCCACATCACAATATATTTGTTTTTAGCTTGGAGATGTGATAACATTTGTGGTAGGGCAAAATGGTTTCATCTTGTTTTAATTTATCAAGATCCAGCACTTCCAGACTAAGCAGGCTCAAATCTTGTTGTATTAACTTAGAAGGTTTGGAAACAAATTCCAGATTTAATTTGCTAAATAAACTGACAAACCATTTCATGATTTCAATAAACTCTAAAGTTTGAATATTTCTGTGTACACTAACTAGAAGCTAGACACTTAAGTAGATTCACTTGTCATGCCATGTCAGTTCCATACCTTTAAGATCTGAAATTGCATCAAAATGACTGATTTAACTGCTCTTTAACTGCATAGCAACTGGTACAGTTTCAGCTCCGCTCAGTGATTAGAATAATACAACTTTCTCTATGAGGGTTGAATTTCTTAAAAAAAAATTATCAACCCC
>WMED01003425.1:0-18104 GCA_019650415.1 Pipa parva
AAATATGAGAACCTGCCCTCACGTACCGCTTCTGTAGTCCCGTTTTGCTCTCCATGAATATTCCCTGTATATAGACCTGTAGTTCTGTTGCAGTCACGATGACAGAACTACAGAATGACGCTGAGGCGTAGAGACGTCATGACGACGTATTTACACAGGATTTACTATTTAAATAGCCCGATATTGACTCTCACACTAGCCGCATGAGGAAGCCTATATAGTAAAAGGCGAAACGCGTCCAGCAGTCTTTTTTGCTCTGCATTCTGAACCGCTGCAGTCACCGGCTTTACTTATTACCTAAGATACTCTTAGGACTGACACCAAAAGATTTAAGGACCTTTCCAGACTTCTGTGTTCCAAGAATTCAGGTCTTTCATTCTGATTGAAGCATTGGCTGTCCTCCAAATCGTATACTACTCACCTGACTGCTTACTCTGACACTGACTGGTATTGTAAAGTTTTTTCACATACTTTCACATCCATTTAATATAACCTGACTGTTAAAAATTACTTAGTTACCTCTTAGAAACTAGAAGTATGTTTTACTCTACCAGCTATGAAATATACTTTACTGATTCAATTTGCAGCTAACTCCTTATTAGGAGATATTTTAATTGGTTTTAATTAATTTTATTGTGTGTTAGTCAACTTTTTCTATTTTTTGAATACATTACACCAATAATAAACAAGTGTGCACCAACCAAAGGTTTCTTTTCCCTCTTTTGTTTTCTAACTACAATTATTTAAACCTTATGGTAGCACCTAATTACTTTGTATCAAAGGGTGTGCTTTATATCCACTTAATTATAATTGAACATGCACATGGTATATGACATAATCTACTCCAAGAGTCCCTTTGACTTTTCTGCTATACCATCCAGCACCCCCAATGCATAGACTAAAGTTTTAAGTTATGAAGAAAGTTTTTCAAGCATAGTACAAGGTCTGCACAATAAATATATAATGTATGTATTTTAGATGCAATTAAATCCAGTCACAGACAGCTACATGGGTAACTTAGGTACATTTGGGTTTTATATTGCATGAAAATCACAAGTAGCAGATGTACATAAATGAGTTTTCCAAAAGCTTCATACCCACTTTGGGTCATCTTTATCCAGTTCAGGTTCCAATACAATGTTGGTTGTATTTTGCTTACACACAGGTAACAAATGGGCAGAATGCACTTAAGGAACTGGTGGAGCCAACTGTCTTTTTTTCATTGATATACTACTGTACAGGCAGTTAAAAGGGGTCTGCTTTATCATTGTTTATGTTGTAGATAGCCTTCTAAGGCATTTTGCAATTGGTCTTTATTTTTATGGATTTTAAATTATTTGGCTTTCTTTTTTGGTTACCAAGGGTCACCAGTTTTTCAAATAATTTGAAGCTTAATTTTTTTTCCCATAATTAGATTATTGAGGCACCATACTATACAGTATCTTTTTCAATCTATAGTTAACAGTAGCTCATTGGAAACATCCGGAAGACCATTTATATGTAAAAAAGAATGAAAATCTAACCAAGAAAAATAGTTGCAAGAAAAAAAAGGAAAAGAATTCCATTTAGATCTGATCTCTGCAACATGCTAAAAATACATTTTAATATGAGCAGCCTCATTAAGGACAACTACTGTAGATCACACTGTGGGGAAAATGTATCACACGTTAATGTAAAAAATGGACACCAACGCAATTTGCGTCCATTTATAAGCAATTTATCATTCACTTTGCGTCCATCTTGCACCAGCTGCAACTGTTTTTTTTTTATTTTTGTGAAAATTAGTATTTAAAGCCAGACGCGCTTGATGTATGAAGCTTAGAACGATTTTAGGACCTATTATAAGGCGTAAAATGAACACATGCCTGAACCTGGAATTAGAGAAGCACTTAGGTGTTTGGGTAAAAACGTTAACAATCCCTATTTTACCTTCTTTTCTTACATTAATGACTGGTTTGTGTAAAAAATACATTTGCAAAAAGTTAGCACTTGTCGTTTGCGTCTGCTTTGCTAACATTTGGCCACAAAAAGAAATTGCTAACATTTTTGACACAAACCAATAATTTTACCGTTGTGATTATACTACTTGATACATTTCCCTTTTTGTTTCTCCTCTTTTGATTTTACAACTGGCTCAGTCTGTCGCAAGTTTAGTGAAAATGCTCTTCCTTATTTTTTGTGCTTTATAAGATTTCTCACTTCCATCTGAAACATCAGCATGTCAGAATATAAATCATATTCCAGAAGGGCAAAGATTCAAATGATTGTATACCCTCCTCTTTCTCAAAACCAAAAAAGTATAGTTTTTAAAGTGTCTTGTGCGTCATACTACTGAACAGATAAATTCAAATTCTTTATACCGGTAATACACAATTGCTAGAGCTTTGCCTTGCTCGGTAAAACAAGGATATTCCCTTGCATGAGCGAGGATTAGTTCAAAATATTTCACTCAATAAAACAAGGAAGCATTTTGACAATTTATTTTTAGAGTATGTTATTGATAGATTTGATTGTGCTCATCACAAGAACATTGAGGCAGCTGCCGCTTATATTAAAAAATACAAATATACATAAAATAAGATTTTCTGTGCAGAATAACCTGTGTTCGTGTTGTAGGCACATAAAATGTACATAACCATTTTCATGAATAAGATATATATTTTACTTTTGAAATGAGATGTAAACTGCAGGACATCAGAGTCGTTTATGACCACCCTAGACAAATGGGGCCTCTATCTCAGAAATATGCACAGTTTATGATTTGACATGTAGTACTTTAACAGAACTTGTTTTAGGAGACGTCTTTAAATACTTACAGTAATTGGTAAATGTTGCACACTTTCGGGACAATGCACTTCCTAAATTCTCTGCTTGAATTATGGGCACTACAGTTTGATTAAAGAAGTCAAACATTATTTCAAGGAAACTGTTTACCTCATCATTCCAGTCAGGGATTCCACATCAACACAAAGCCTACAACTAGTAATACTATGATTCAATACACATCCATTTAAATCACTCCATAGCTATACCTTAAAATACTGAATTTATATAACAATATCATTATAATCTGGTAAGTATTGGATCAAAAGTTTACTTTGCAAGTAGACTGTGAGCAAATCTTATATGAAGATGTTGGAATGCTAAGCCTTAATGGAATTTTGTGCATTCACACAATTATTATGACAGATGGACTGTTTTTTGGGGGAGGCAGGTTATAAGGCAATGTTCATGTTTATCTTTGTAATCAGATTTTATGTTGTGCATATGAGATAAATAAAAGCTTAGAGAACATTAAAGTGCATTTTTAACAGATTTAAACTGTTAACACTAACTCAGATGGTTAATGTGGAAAATGTGGATGTTAGAGTGAGTTTACAATCATGTTGTTCTGGACTAAAAATGAAATTCTGTACAATATATGTTTTTCTTTATGCCTCTCTGCCTCCCACCCTTGTAAGCTATGTTGGAATTGCAACTGCTGTGCATTGGACTATTTCAACTCCATTAACCTCCTTCCCAACAAAGGAAACCTTTCATATTGCTATTTTTTCTTGACAGTCAAGTTTTCTATCATATGATGGACATGTTCTCAGCAATCTAATATTTCTTGGACAAAAGTTATGGCTGGCACAATTTTCTCTTATTTTCAGGCTTCCACCTTCTCCCTAGACAGTTTTATATACAGTTTTGTTTACTCATTTTTGTTAAGTCTTAATTATCAATAACATTTTATTATCTACCAAAATCCATTAATGCATTCCTTCATATCTATGGCAATAACACTGCTTTGGGTATATTTTAATGGTCAGATCCTAGTTCTTTCATAAATGCTTAAGTTAATTGCGAAATAAGCCAAAGTATTATTTTAAAAGGATATTATTACAAAAAATATATGATTTGTGCCCTTGTTCTGAAAAATATTGTGCATTATTATTTTCTGTTGCTTGCATAGGGGAAGATTTGCCTATCATTTTTACCAACCAATGCAACAGTCCAATCTCACTTTATCGGGTCAATTCACCATAGTGCGAAGTGAGCTCCGGATCCTTCGGCTCACTTCGCACTATGGTGAATTCCCCCTATGACTGAGATACATACAAAGTAAGGTGCTAAAAAAAAAAAAAAAGTTTTGGGCTTGAGATAAGAGAGCTGTTCAATGACAAAGTTATTTTAACCACAAATGTGTGAAAATGGAATATTTTATGGTAAAAAATTAATAAAGTGTTGTTTATGTGGTAGGGATAAAATACACAAATTTGGAGATAATAAGCCTTTACTATATTATAAACAGGCTCATTTCTCCATACAAACGGCAAATAGCAGAACTTGGTAGAAGCAATGTACATGCTAGTAGAATCTTCCTCAACAAACCTTGATCTCTAAGTTGTTGTGTTACTTAAGCCCCTACAAAGCATACACATACAACTCTATTCCCACTTCCAATGTATTCTAAATCACATGGAGAAAGCAGATACATTGCAGTTTTAGGTGCCGTGCAGCTTATCTACATTACAGACCATCCATAGTTTTTCAATAAATGTGTTCTCCTGCCATACTTTGGATTAGGATAATTAAATTGAACCATAATTCATTAATTGGTCAAGAAAGCTTTACACTATTACACAGACCAGCTGTTTTCTTTTTTTTTTTTTTTTTTTTTTTTTTTTTTTTTTTTTTTTTTTTTTTTTTTTTTTTTTTTTTTTTTTTTTGTCATTTTACAAAAAAATATTACTGAAACAGCTCAGGATAAACCAAGAGAACAGAAACCTTAATTCACTCTTAGGAACTCTGCCATCCCCATTCCATACAATCTTCTGCTAATACTGCTAGAAACAAACTGAAAATATGTTTGCCACTGTGGGTTTACAGGGGTGTTTGTTTGGATGGGCTAGACAGAGTTTTCAAGTGGTAGGATAGTATGTATTGGTATATAGACAAATAAATGTGGATTGTAACTTTGTTGCAAACACCTTACCTTATTCAATTCTGGCAATTTCTTACATAACCAAAACGTAAATCTAATCACAACAGAGTAAGGTGTTGAACAAGATATTCTAAGATTAATTTTACTCCTACCTAAACTAATGGAAGCACAATTCTTCCTAATCTTCATACCAAACAAATACATCTTTTGTGTAATACTTCTCAATGTATTGGTACTGCATTTTATGGATCCAGACCAGACACTCAATGCCCTATATTATTAAATTGGACATATCACTCACATTAGACAGTGACATAGTATGTACTTCAGGTATATTTGATTCAGTTTTCTTGCTTCATTTCTTTACATTGTTGGATAACACGGACCTTTCTAGATAACTTTTGTCTTTCATGATTCTGGCACTGCCGACATGAAATTAAAATGTCAGGACATTCATAGAATACAATTGAGCAAAATAAACAGAATCACAATGCACATACTTAACCTACAAGGTGACCATCATCTCATGTATACCAACTAACTTAGGTACATTTAGGAAAACAGACACTGAACCCCCTTGCTTAGGGGCAATTAATTAGCAATTTAACAATTTATTGTAATTTTTTGTGGTGGGTACATATGCTGTTTTCTTGACCAGGAACTATACTCTAATATATGTTTTTTAATTTTTACCATTATTTCACAAAATTAGATTTTTCAGCACAATGTATCTCAACACTAGGGCTGTCCTCTTAAATGTTGTTTTAAACTGTGGCTTTATAAATTTGTTATTTCACCCCACACATACCATGATGCTCCCTGTCATCATTCCACGCATGTTTAGCCTGCTGCAACTGTTAAAAATACCTCCTCAAAATAAGAAAACATAGTAAGATGTGGTGTTATATAAGCAAGATAGTTGCAAAGTAGAAATACTGCCATTTATTTATAAAATATCTTTATAAACTTGTACCATTTCATATATAACACCCTGTAATCTTTTAACAGGCAGTAAGCACAGAATTTACATGTAAAATAAGGATTGTCTACTGCACATAGCAGGTTTCAACATTTAGAATAGTCTTCATTCTCTATTCTCTGGATGAAGGCATGCCAATAAGTAGGTAAATACAGAATGAAGGTAAAAGTAGGAAACCTGAATGAAATACTAACAATCACAGCAACCAATCAGCTGTTAGCATTCACAGGCAAAGGGAAACTAGAATTCTGAAAGGCAAACATTGATTGGTTGCTATGGGTTACTAGACCTCTAAATGATTGCACCTGTTGATGAATAACCCTCAATATCTTTATGTTATAGGTTAAATGTTGAAAATGGAAAAACATTGAAACATATTTTATGTCTATAGCTCTCATAAATCTCTGTTTTCTCTTTCTTCTTAACAAAACTGCTTTTGCAGCTGCATTTCAGTGAGAAGATTACGCTATTTACTACTCATGCCCTAAACCATTTCGAACAGTTGCTTTTGGCAATGCCTGTGAAATGTTGTCATGCCCCTCTCTAATATCCCCAAAATTTTATCTTGTTTCTGTCTCCAAGAACTTTGCAAACGTTTAGAACCAGCTGATCAATCATACAAGATATTTTACCCTTTGTTAAGGCAATTAAACTGCAAGATCATATCCATTAAATGTTCCTTCCTGTCCGCCAAACTAGAGAATAATGTATTCCAAAAGGATCTGTGATTCATGTATTGCTTAAGGAAATCTATATGCCCACCACCAGCCTTTTAAAAACAACAAGAAACAACCTCTAAACTTTTTTTCAAAGACAATATGATATTCCTTTTTTTTTCATGTTTTTTTAAGTGAAATACATCTTTATTTTTGCTTTGGCAACTGAATACAGTGACCTTAATTCTACAGTACAAACTGTGCATTAACAGAGTTTCCCATGTCTACCACTAATATCTCCCTGGAGGCAACATGGAAGGTCTAAAATATGGTATCTACACTGACAAAAGGATTGTTGACAACCTATGAAGTAATGGAATATTAGATTAGTTTAGATCAATCCCCAATTACCATATGCTTCAGTCACCTGCTACATAATGGAATGTTAACTCTCTAAGTCTAAATCAGGCATGTGTTTAAACCAAACTCTTGCTTCACATTTATTACTGCACATGTGCTCCTAATAACTACATAATGAGGTCCCTGCCACATTTTAAAATGGTGAGTGGGGATCTCTTCCTTGACAAACCCTGACTGGTTGGGGAAAACAGTCAATGCCTTTATTTGCAATTGCAATCGATACTAAAACAGATTTATCCATATTAGAAAAAACTGTTAAAAGTGTTTAACCTTAGGTAAACAGTGCTGCATGGCAACAATGATTAATCATTACACTGTCAGATGTGATCTAAAGAATGGAACCTTTTTCCACAACATTTGGTACAATTACACAAAACACTTGCTACTGGACCTTGGTACCCAAAGAAAATTAACTGCTTTGAAGTAATGGAACAGATGGGCCCATTCAGCTATCATTCTTTGAAAATCCTCCATAAACAGATTAATATACTTGAACTCTACAGATGCAAATACTTAGCAAGAGGCTGCATAAATTAGATAGGCAGTACCCAAAATCTGGCAAGGACCAGCCACCTACACTTAACTGGCTTTAAAGACCTTTCACAGACAATATACATAAATGTGGAAGGCAGTTTGAAATATCTAGTATTGCATTGTGCAGTAATCCAGAGACTAAGCAATCAGTGGTGAGATAACCTAGAGAACCATTGAAGCAGGGAATCTGGTGAGGTAGGAAACCCAAGAAATGTTCTGAAGACAGATGTAGAAAAATGGAAACAGAAGCAGCCCAAGCAAAGGTCGTTGGCAGAAGGTTAGGGTTGCTATGCAGAAACTAGTATCAACTTCCAAACTGAGTGCTTATATTTAGCACTAAGGTTACTAAAATGAGTTGTGGATGAGAGAACGATACAGCAAGCACTGTGTGAATGGCATTGTATTACTAATATGTTGTTAGGAAGAAAATACCCTAGTTTCCACACCGAATGGAGCAAAGATTGCAGCAGTTTATAAGTGGGAAGACCAAGGAAAAGGCCATCTCAGTAGTAGTTCAACAAAAGCTGGAGACCTGCAGAAAACCACGATATACATAAAGCAATGTATCTGCTAAGGGAAAAGCACATCCACAATCTTCACTGTAGGATACATAACTTTGTTAAGTGTTTTGAAAATCAGTCATCAGCTTTCACAATTGTCTTTCCATTTCTATCTGCCCACTAGCCCATTTATTTTTAAAAACGGATCTATGAAATTAGGGTGTGCAGGTGTATGGGGGTGGACCCTTGATATGCCAAACTAATCATTGAATGAGTTTTAAATATGTGACCTATTTATATATGATTGAACCAGGTAAATGGTTTTTAATCATGTCTTATATAACATTCAAACTTTGCTGTCTGACGCTTATTCTAATCTTGCACGTGGCTTTTTAGCCAATATGAAAAATTAAAAGTTCAAGGAACAACTACTTTCCTTTCTATGATCCTTAAGTGCTTTTTCTACAGAGTAAAATGCTTTTTTTTTTCCATCCAGTTACACTTGCTGCTGGAATAGAACGGTCATGGTGAGGTCACATGGTACCCAACACCGTTTTAGTCTGATCATGTTAAAATTCAGGTAAAAAGGGATAGGACTTCTCAATCAGCAGATGACAGGAACTCCATCTGTGTTAAAGATCATTCCTGTGGTAGGTTCATATGTCCCAGCAAGATAATAAAGATCTTCACTGTCTTGGTACTTCTTCGTCTTTATCATCTGCTCATATTGCTCAACCGCCACCACTAAACATTTGTGGGAGACTGTCTGAACATCATTTTCATCTACATGAGAAGACTGGTACAAGGCACGCTGCAACACAGGAAAGGAAAACACCAGAAAATAAGAGCAACAGAAAAAAAAAACACCATATCAGCATAACATGTTTTAACTGAACCTATACTAAACGTCATCACATATAAAAAGCATCAGGAGCTTCTAACCAAGCTGGAGGCAATACATTTCCCTTTGAGGGTCGCATCTGTCAACCAGTCCAACATCACATTTTCCTAGGAATCCTTTTAAGTTCCAACCAATCAGGATATTTTGGTTTCAGCATTCTGTTATTCATTTGCTTAGGGGCAGTTCTTTGAAACTACATAAGGTTTACCTAACCAAACTATCTGTCTGTCTTTCTAGTACTGGGTCCTATGCATTTTTTATATTTGTATTTTTTTATTGGTGCAGGTTATTGTTCTTAGCTCATGTACCGGTTATTTTCATTTCTAATTTTAAAAAAAGTGCTGTTATTTTGCATTTATTCATTTATATAGCGCTGATATATTATGCAGCGCTTTGCAGAGATTCATCATTTTATCTCTTTTATATAGAAACTCATTCATGCTAATATCAAAAACACACAACTTAGGAGGCGCTATGTATGGTAAATAACAAAAAAATAGTCCAAAATAAAGTCCAAGTAAGATTCCAAAATGGTTTGATTGCAGCTTTTTCAAATTCTTAGTGTGCTTCAACACTTCTTGAACAGAGATTAATAGGAAAGACTGCGAAAAAGCGCAAAAGAAAAACACAGCACTAAGTACCTTATCATAAATATATAAATGATTGATACACAAACCCAAACGTACCAATGAGAAGTGAAATGAAATAACAATAGCACCCTGAGGTGAGAGTCAATATATGTGCTCACCAGAAATGATCAGGATTTGAGCCTTTAAATGATTGATACAATGAAGAGCCTTTAAAACGGTTGATGACATGAAACAGACAGTTTTCACTCAAATATCCCAGTCTGGGCCAAAAAGCTCCAAAAAATAAGTGTGAAAAGATGTTGTATAACACAGCATAAAGACAGCCTCTTCTCAGTATCCATATAGCAGACAGAAAAGATTTCCATAAAATGTATCCATATTTATTGCCATAATAAAAGCACAAAAAGGTAAAAAATAGAACAAGTCTAATATCGCTGATAACATATTAAAAATCCAGTGAACTGCACTCCAAAATCCAGTGAACTGCACTCCAAAATCCAGTGAACTGCACTCCAAAATCCAGTGAACTGCACTCCAAAATCCAGTGAACTGCACTCCAAAATGAGATAAAATAGCCAGGAACGATCAGCAAAAATAAGCACAATGCACATACCTCTCTAGGCCTTTCGCATGTAATGCTTCATCAGGAGAGTGTAATTGCAATTACATTACATGCGCTTTTTCGCAGTCTTTTCCTATTCATGCTAATATAGTACAGTGTCATTTATTTAAAAGATTGTCTAAGATAACTATAGCTGATTATGAACTTTATTAAAGGGGACTTCCAGAAATTAATCCAGGCAGTAAAGAAAATAACCACCGCTAATTTGTACCAGTATCCAGTTACATTTCAAAATTCACATTTCATTACCCATGAAAGGGTAATGTTACTGCTCCATACTAAAATATGATTCCAAATGGTGGCAACAGTCACCTGTTTACAGCACGACTGTGTCCCTGGGCAAAAGGAAAGGTACAACCAAGTTTGGCATGGCAGAATGGATGGCTTGCACAAACCTCTGACCTCAACTCAATCAAAACCTTTTGGGATGAACTGAAATAATGATTGTGGGCCCGAATTTCAGCCACTGTTAATACTGACTTCACAAGTACTCTTTTGGTTGAAAGGGTAATACAGTTCCAAAGACTCAAAATTTTAGAACTTGTGGACATTTTTCCCAGAAAAATAATGCACATGGTTTCGGACTGGGTGTCCAACAAACTCATGCAGGGGATACGGCCATTTGGATGGAATGATACCATATGGTTTATATTTACTCAGATACATGGCTTCTAAAAATTTCACAAAATATAATAAAGCATATCTACATTCATTTGGTTAATAGGACTCTATTATGAACTGTAAAATATATATATTGTTTTTTTTTAAATGCATGGTTTCTAAAATTATATAATTATATATATATATATATATATATATATATTGATGTGGTATCAGCAAGGCCAAAAACTGGTGAAGCTAGGTGTTTATCAGTTAAATTTATTGCTAAATTTAAAAGTAATTAAATTGTGTTGTTGAATAGACAGGAGCACCCAGCAGACTGCTATATGAGGAATGGACAGTGTATAGGCAATCATTCATGTATTTTCATGCAATGGTTTCTTCTGAGAACAATAAAAAATCAAGGGGGGCTTGGAAAGTGCCATGTGACTGTTCCCTGTTTGTTTTTAAGGGGATTTAATATTACTACTATGGCAACACTTTGCAGTATTTATTTGTAAAACAGACATTTACCAACATTAAAAGTTAATCTGTTGTTTCTATGCTGAAGATGCATCTTTGTTTAGTTTGCTATGTAGAGATGCTGTATGTTTTGTGGGCTTTTAGGGGGTTATTCTCTAAAGTCCGAATTTATGAAATTCTCAAACAGCGGATTCCCATAGGAAATCCGCAACTGCGACAATATTTCCAAGTAAAGTTGAGACTGCAACAATATTCTCATTACAAAGACGCGACTGCGACAGTAGCAGTCTATTGCGACTATCTTTAGTTCTCCTCCCCCGACGCGTGTGCGCTCCTCCCCCGCTGCTGGCTTGATGACGTCACTCACCAGCGTCTGCACTTCGGGGAAAGCGCTCGTGGGTGCCAAAAAGGTTCGCCACCCCTGCTATAGGGGAAAATTCAGGATAGTGCGAAGTGAGGTACATAGTCCTCGCCTCACTTCGCACTGACTGATATGCGCTCGCTGATGTCCTGCACGCGGACATCAGTGAGCACTTTAAAGGGATTCCAGTCTCGGCGAGAGCAAAAGTTGCCTCGCCGAGACTGGAAACCCTTTAAAGTGCTCGCAGATGTCCGCGTGCAGGACATCAGCAAGCGCATATCAGTCATTGCGAAGTGAGGCGAGGACTACGCACCTCACTTCGCACTATCCTGAATTACCCCCAAAATGTCAATCATTTAGCCCCGCCCAACCCGACTCGGGAAAGAAAAGTCAGGCTGACATGGAAGATGACAGAGAGAAACGCTGTAAAAAGGTACTTTTTAAAAAAAAAATACATATTTATTTACAAAAATCTTTATTTCATAAGTAGAACTTAAATGAGTATTAGAGTTTTGAGGTGACAGGTGCACTTTAACATGGCATTCATGTAGCCAGCTGTTTTCTCTTCTTCCGATTGCTAGAGACATATGCCTTATATAAAAACTCAGCAATAGAATAAGAGGTTTGTTTAAAGAAGAGAAGTCACTCAATAAACAAGTTTGCAACCAATGGCTAATAAACCAATGAACTGACAGTGAATGTAATGGAACATTTCCATAGTGTTGAGTCACTCACCTCCATGAAATCCTTTCTCTGGATAGAAAACTGGAGACTTGATATGGGGCCTTTGTCAGATTTGTGTTGCCAATTCTGTTTTCACAAAAAAATAAATAAATAAATCAGAAAAAAAAAATACCCCTTAAGACTCAGGAGAAAAGAACTATGTAAAGTGACATTACAACGCAACCATCATTGAGCCTTAATATGTAGAATTTTGCATTAAAACAAAATAGAAGCAACAATGAAGTTGAAAACTGAACTTTACATTTCGAGTGAATGTGGAGAGAAAACCTAAATAATTGTTTTTTCTTACCTTGTTGCTATTAAGCTTTTTTCCTGGGTTGGTCTCCTCTGGGTGGTAAAACCACTTGACTCTGACAACCATGTTATTCCCCCAAGATTCCCACATGCTTTGAATACACCCAATATAGGGAAGATTTGGGCGCCCAGCTGAAAGGAACACTGCACAATCTCCAATTCGTATTATTTCCTTGCCACGAACTATGGCTTTGTAAAACAGCTTTCTGGCTTTGCCTTTCATTCCTCTTCTCTGTAAGGTTATGTAAAGAGTGATTAGGAATGGAGGCATTATTGAAAAAAAAAACAAAAAAAAACATTTATTATGGATTCTCTTTTGGAATTTCTGAGTTCAACTGCCCAAGGACAACTTTTATGCCATTCTGCAGGCCTCTTTAATTTTATAAAGAGAAACCCATCCTTAACCTCTAAAGTGCTAATGAGAACTAGGGATTCCAAGGCATCTTTTCAAAAATGGAATCAATTTCAGTAAAATAAATGCATTTAGAATGCAAGCATTATTCTATAACAATGGAGAGAACCTAATATTCTGAGACAAGTAGATTTGAAGGTTGTGTATTTAGATGGCTTAAGATAAATGTGGTTCACCATGTGAACAATGAACAGTAAATCAACCAAAGAAGCAAAGCAGAACATCATAAAAGTCATTAAAGACCATAGTAATAGCCTGCATTCACCTAAGGAGTACCAAATAAGTCCTGCTAAATGAGATGTTATTTAACGAAAAAAACAGGTCAATAGTTGTCATAGTAATAATTTGTAAACACAGACATCTGGGATTCTTAGCAGAATATGGAAAATATGCACTGTTACCACCAGGGGGACATTCTTTTGAATAAGAAAGTATCTCCAACAAAATTCATAAAAATAAAACCACCAATATTACAATATTATAGGTTTAACAATAATCTGTATTTACAGTCACTGAATTGTGAGCAATGGAAATAAATGCAAATAAAAAAAGCCATTCATGAAAACTTGAATAAGGAAATGCATTGTTTTGTAATACCTGTGTGGGTTTCCCAAACCATTTCCAGAGTTGCTTAGCGGGTAGAAATGCAGCAATTTTAGGTCTGTTCTCCACAGAAGGAAGTCTTTGCCTTTTGGCAAGTTCCTTTGTTGTGGGTAAATGGATCCCTTCTCTTTTCTTAGGTTTGCTATTATTTCTCCTTTGTTCCTCCTGCTTTCGCTGTCTCTGATTTTGAACTTTGTTGATTCTTGGCTTTGCTGCGGGTTTTACCTCTTTCTTTTGGAAAGGCTGTTGGGTGTTTTTGGAGCTGGAACTTGTTTCCACCATCTCGTCCTCAGAGGCACTAGAGGATTCTTCATCTGTTGTTGTTGAAGAAGAGGAACTGGAACTTGAGGAAGAGGAAATTGAAGATGAGGATGATGAACAAGAGGATGAAGAGGAAGATGATGAACTGCTGCTACATGAAGATTTAGAGGAGGATGTAGGTGCTGAAGACTGTGAGCTAGTCGACTTATCATCCCCACATACTTGGCTTTGCTGTTTACTCCCTCTTTGTATCTCTCCCTCTGATTCTGAGCTGCTGCTGCTACTGCCCTCAGACTCTGTCTTCTTCTCTTGGCCTCCTTGGTTGTGATCATTATGGTGTTCTGATTTGTCCTCTAAGCTCTCAAATGGTTCACTAGCAATAGTGGGCAGCTCTAAGGATAAATGAGACTTCGACCTAGATAATTTTTCTTTTACTTCAGGTTTTGCAATAGGAGTCAAGCTCACAATACTCTTTATGTCTCTCCTAACTGCAATACTTGGATCTTCATGACACATCATAGCTGCTTTAGCTTTCTTTGTTTTTGGGGACATAACTCCTTCGTGGTCAAGCTTTACAAGGAATTCAGTCTCTGATTTCCATTGACTGAGAGAAGATGGTAAAAAGTGTTGCTTCTCTTCCAGTTTTCTTCTTTTTTTCGTTTGCATTTTCTCCTCTATGGTATTTTGGTCGAATACATTTTTGGGTGATTCTGGCTTCTCACTTACCACTTCTCTCAGAACACCTGGGCACACGGTCTGTTTTCTGTTGCCAAGTTTGGCGGTATCCTTACCCTTCTCAGATTTCCTGATTTTGCCTGCTGTGTTTGTAGATAAAGTATTTCCAGCAACTGGGGAATCTTTCGTTCCTAACATCATACTAATTTGCACTGAACACTGTTGTGTTTCTACTCCTGTTTTTTTACTGAGGTAGGAGTCTTCTTCAGTTTTGTTTTCTGGAATCATTTCCTCCCCTGTAACAATAAGAATTTCAGATTACTTCAGTGTTCAGTTAAACTTTGGTGTTCCTTTATTTCCCAAGGTAAAATTATTTACAACTTGTAAGATTAGATAGATAAGACAGATAGATAAGAGATAGATAGAGTGGTTCTGTTAGTCCACCTCAGTGAAGTAAACATATTGGTGAGTGCAACCTTTTCTGAGTGTTGTAGAAATGAAAAATGATTGGAGCCAGATACTGACAGTTTCCCTGAGCAGAGCACCATTATATTAGTATGTATGGAAGATGGAAATTGTAAGCCCTTTTCAACTATGTTCCAGCAGCTTTAAATTAATATATGGAGCTGATTAGATCATCTGAAGCTGCAGCAGTAACTTGTGCAAAAACATAAACCATGATCTTAAAAAAATATATGAATTCTACAATTTTCCCAGTGTAACCAATCTAGCAGACAACAGAACTGCAAATTCAGCAATGGATACCTGAACCTTTACTTTTGCTTAGTTCCAGCATTGGGAGTCACCTACCAGAGATCTGCTTAATATTTGGCTTTCTGCCCCGGTTCTTGCTTTTTACTGCCATCTCTTCACAGCCTACAGAGCCTCCGTCCTTTACTTCGGCATGTTCCTTGCCAGATTTGCGATTTCGAGGCTTTGCACTGGGGACGAGTAGAGCGGGAGAGGGCTCAGCACCTGTTTAAGTAGATAAAACATGCAGATTATAGCACAAAAGGTAAGTAAAGTCCCATTTGTTTTACAGTTAATATTTTCATTTTGCCTTTGAATTTAACTCCTGAAGACGGAAGTGTTATTTGCAGAAGTTCCCTTCCTTCTTGAATACTTACACTGAATTTTGTAATCAGGTGGTAACAGGCGAATGTGAGAAAGTGGAATGCGTCCCGTGTCTCCATCATCAAACTCCACTGTAATGAGGTCTGAGTCTTCTTCTTGGTCTAGGCTTCCTGAAAACAGAATATGGAACCAACAATATATTATATTTACTCTAAAATATTCCTAAAGTTTTTTTTTTTTCTCTTAATGTTAGACACTTGGAAAATTAAAAGTGGTACCGTCATTATAATGGTGAACCAGCTTCCTAATTTTCTTTAAAGATATGCATACCAAGCAAAACAAAATACACTGGATGTAACTCCCTAATGGCTCTGCAAAATCACATGCAGCTTAATGCTAGCTACTGCTTTAGTAAAGCAAAATTAACATGCAATAAAAAGACAAACTGGAAATCAAAACAAGCAGAGCATTTGGCTGATGCCTCCAATCCCATAAAAGGTCAGTTATCCTTTGTAAACGTACAAACTGCATCTACACAGTTAAAATGGTTACATTTATAGCATTAACTGTCTCTCTAAACTAAGCAGCCTTTGTGCCTTTGCAGGACCACACCTCTGTTCATATCAAACCCTGAAAAAAAACATTCCCGGATGAGGAACAACCTACACTCTATATTGACAGTTGGCATTAAATCACGGGCACATTCATTCCGTAAAAAGAAAAGAGAATTTCTTTCGGAAAATAAATGTACAAGGTTGTTTGAAGTTATGTGTGAGCTTGTTGCACAGGGCACTAGATAACGTGGGAGCTTGCACAGTTTAAGATAATCGTATGTATTAGAAAGCATAACATTCCCCTTTCCACAGTCTTCAAAAATATTAGAAGCTACTGTAACTTGGAATTTCCTGACCTGTATACAAGAAGTGCACACAAATCTTACTACATAGCAGTTAAAATTCCATCCCGAAATGTTGTATTGCTCTACACTTCTTAATACATTGGTTTTTGGCCTTGGCACTACCTGAGTGGTCTGAGATATGTTAGTACTTCTGCAGGTGTTATGTACAGGACTTTGCATAATTCATCAGGCACTAATAGGAACACAAACGACTAAAGTTATGTCGGTTATGATGAGTGCAAATCTTTAGCAGTAACAAAGGGTGGTAATTACTTCTATAATTTCTTGCTCCATTAAAATGACAACTCTATGCCATAAACCATGGTCTTACAGTTCTAGAGAGAAGTAGATACAGTCACAATTGTTGACATATTTACAAATGACAATACACACTGATTCTCACTGGCAAACTGATCAGAACAAACCACAATTGTGTTCAAAGCCTAGTGTTTAAACCTAGCTAACAGAAGGAATATTTACACATAAAATGAGACTCCTCTACCACACAAGTTTGTTACTGTTTTTAGACACATAAATCATTTTATAAACTGACTTTTGTGCCTTCCCTCATGAGCATTTATTTGAAAGTTTACCTCCCACAATGGTGCCTGGATACAAACATCGATATTGTTGGCTCCAGTAAGCTGCAATTCTAGTACCTTCAGGTAAATAACGGATAGAAGGTGGTTTCACGTCAATGATCTGCACACACAAAAAAAACACATACATAAATAAATAATCAATGAACAAGCCAATCATATATTAACTGTACAAAGAGCACAAAATCCGTGCCTCTAAAAATAGGTATTATGCAGTCCCTAAAGACTCCTGTATTAGTATACTTTATATAATACATATATATAACTTTTTAGCATATTCTGAGCTTTTGTCCTCTTTATTTGCCCAGAAGTCAGCCATTTGATATTGGCTGCTGCCAACTCCTCATAAGAGGAAGCAGAAGTACGACTTAAATTGTTAATGCAAGAAAGAAAAGAGTTGATTGGTCAGTGAGACTAGCACAACTAAATAGGGGACAGCAGGAAACCAAAAAGCAAGGAGAATCTAGGAGAAAAACAGTGACCAATAATGGAATAATAGGGATCACAGGAATCTGAGGCACGAAACACAAACAAAAATCAGGCACTCTGAATACAAGAATACAAAAAATTATGATAGCAATGGGGGTTTGGGAACAACTGAGAATGATTAATGCTGGTATATCACTTGGTACCAGAAAGGAAACCGCTTACAGACTTGCTCATGTAATCAGAAGCCATGTGTGCCAAATCATCTTATGTGCATTTAGGGACAAGGAACATTGTTTGGAGTTTGGCAGTTGATAGGAATACTTCAGGGTCTCCAGTAAAATCAGATCAATTTTATGCAATGCAAGATAAAATATAGTGATTAGAAAATACAAAAGTCAGTTAGGTGGTCAGGAGATGAAAATTGCCATTTAAATAGAGGGCCTACTGGCAGGAGACGAATACCTGAGCATGTGAGGCAAAATGTAGGGGGGGCATAGGTGTGCGCAGGACATTTTATTAGGGTGCACCAGTAAAGAAAAAAA
>WMED01003426.1:11423-22192 GCA_019650415.1 Pipa parva
TCAACACCCCCCTTCTGACCTAAACTCCAGCGATGCGCCTCCTCTCAGCATTTATCCACAGTGAGATAAGTTGAATGGGACAGCGCTCCTTGGATGCTTCGGGTCTTGCCGGCAGCTGCCAAATCCACAGCGAATAGAGCCGAGAAGACCCGAAGCAGCCAAGGAGAACCATCGCATTCCACTTACCTCATTGTGGAGAAGCACTTAGAGGAGGTGCATCGCTGGAACGCTAGAGGAGGTGAATTTAGCTATGGGCAATGTGGGTGACAGTGCCCCTCAAATATATTGCACCTTGGGTGGTTGCCCACATCACCCATAGCTAAAACCGGCCCTGGATGTCAGGGCTTCTACTGTCTGACTATGCCACACTACACAAGAGACGGCTACTGATGAGTGATGTCATTGCACCTGCATCGGGGAAGGAGCGCTCCCCAGCGAGCTAGCACTCTTTCAGTGTAGGTCACAGATCTGGCCTGAAAACTGTCAGGTTGGGTCTATGGCCTGCACTGAAGGCAGCGGTGGTGACGGAGTTTGTGCCCACAGACAGGACTCTGCGTGCCTTCTCTGGTAGACATGCCATAGGTTCACCATCCTTGTTCTAGTGTCTTATGGTTGCCATAAAGGAAACTCATTTATATGCTAATGAACCCTAACATATCATCACATATATTGTTTAACTGGTTGGAGAATATCACATGGTACAATAAAATGTGACTATCAATGAGGCAGACACTCAAGTTCGAATTCACCTGTCAAATTCACTTTGCTACAGTTCAAGTCATATCACCAAAATAGCCACAAGTTCACTTCTCCTTATTTATGAAGCTGCTAATAGATTTGCTAGAGTAGACTGCTACAGATGCAGCATATATAGTGTGGCAAAGACATTCAAATAAAAATAGGACACATTCACTCATGTGAACTGATATGAGTACACAAAACACCTCTGAGAGTCTTAAGATTACAGCACAGCCACTTACTGTGCTTGTGTAAGCTGTGTTGAGCCTTACCCACCAGCACAGGGTCAGACAGAGAATTAAAGTGCACCTGTCACCTCAAAACTAATACTAATTTAGGTTGTACTAATGAAATAAATGTTTTTTGTAAATATATATTTTTAAAAATGTACCTTTAAACAGTGTTTCTCTCTCTGTCAGCCTGCCTTTTCTTTCCCAAGTATCAGGTGGACAGGGTTAAAGATTGACAATATACTGCAGTTCCTCCAATCAGATCCCTTAAATCAAGATCTAACAGGGATCTGATTGGAGGAGCTATAATATCAATCATCATTTAGCCCCACACAGTCGACCTGGGAAAGAAAAGGCAGACTAACAGGGAAGATGACAGAGAGAAACGCTGTTTAAAGTTAAATTTTTTTAAAATACATATACAGGTATATTTACAAAATATTTATTTCATTAGTACAACCTAAATTAGTATTAGAGTTTTGAGGTGACAGGTGCACTTTAAGACTGCCCCTTGTCATAGTATATAGTTAATCAGTCTATTAGCTCCTATTCCAGCTGCCAACATCAGGCATATTAATGTAGGTAAAGATGAGGAGACAGGAGCATGAACTGCTTGTGTCAACTATTTCTGTATGAATTGGAGGACTTTGGCAGCCTTTAAGAAGCATGGATGCATTCCACACCGGACTGCTTAGCTAGGCACATATTAATATATTAATGTGATTTTGTCTCTCCTTTAAACTTCTGATCTGGCTTTTAGTAAATGTGCTGAATATTACCTTTCATTTACTTAAGTAATACGTATTATTTTTAATGAGTATGGAATTGCTTAGTTTGTTAGCATGAATGTTTTCCATGGTTTTTACTTTCCTTGGGTGGTCTGATACATAATCATAGAATGTTCCGTTTTCCTAAAGTTTGGTTTCTTTTAAGTAGCGAAACTGACAATAAATATTTCTTATTTCTGCAATCATGCCATCTACTGTAAGGTTCACTGAACAGCAAGTTTAGCACACAAATACAAATTAGCAATTATTTCAGGTCTATACAACCTTAAAATGCTGTTTATCACTATCACATTCTGAGAGCCTGCCCAAAACATTTTGTGACATATGAAAGGATTGAAATTCATTTGTGAGAATAATATGATCATATATATACTGTATATGCAGTCCTGTCATGTTTATAGATTTTTTATTCTTCAATACGTCTGTCCCCCCCAAAATGTGTCATCCATACAAATGAAGTATCATTTTTATGACAAGCATAAATTTATGCAGAGCAGTATGATAATGAATGCAGATTAGTATATCTAGTATGTGGTAAATAGAAAATATGCACAATTATATTGTTTTGCTACATGAACCTGGTTTCTGGAAAGGTAGGAAAGTAAAACATGTGTTGGATGTTCATGCTAATTTCTCATCTATGAAATTGGAATTGTATAAAATTCATTAGGAGAAGCATTATTTCCGCTTCATATTTCTTCTTACAGATTTATACCCGGGGCCACAAGAATCTGTAAAATGAAAACTGTTCCCAATGCTAAAGTGGATCACTTGAAAGGCGTGGCCATTCAAACTAGCTATATTGTGGTGTGCATAACTGATAAAAGATATGTACACATATTTAATATACTTTATTATTAATCATTCTTTTAACATAAACCCAACAGTGCTCTTGCACATACTTAATAGGTTGTTCATCTTCACATTAATTTTTCTGTCGTCTTTTATTCTGACCCATTAAGTAGCCCTGGAGATGGATTCATGTTGTCTGCAATGTCCTTGCTCCTATATTTTCTTTCGTTATCTGCCACTGAACAGAAACTGGAGATCTCACCTGACAGGGAACAGCCCATAGATTTATATTGAAGATAAGGAAATGTTGGAGGTGGGTGATTAGTGGTGCAATGATGATGGATCATATCCAATTTGAACCATGTTGAATCAAGAAAACAGACAGCTATTTTTTCACTGGACGGTGTCAAATATGAAAGAGGAGAGGAGAAGAAGGGCTTCACAGACAACATGGTCCCATCCATAACTACTTTATAGGTCAGAAAAGAAGATGTCATATAAAGTAAGGACACATGTAATCTGTGCATTGCTGCCCCACAGAGAATACATTTTTCATATGTTCTTTGCTGGTTTTACTGTGTTTCAATGAGGTTTGAAGATGACATTCAAAGCTTTCAGTGAGGTCCTAAAGGTTCAGTGAGGTTTGTAAAGAAATCTTAGCAAAAATGTCCAAGATTGTATGTATTTTGAATTCAATTTGAATTTATTTTAGGTAATCCAAATAAATTCTACCCTGACTCGGATCTTCAGAGCTGGATTTCTTCTGATTAATTTGCATCTAAAAGGCACAGCCTAATTTATTGTGATGACTGTAATGGTATTCTGAGCCATTCTATGGCTTTCTGGTTTCTAGGGTTCATTTGATACTGTTGATCTAGTTGCTCCAATCTATTCTAAACTCTGTTGCTAGAATCATCTCTCTATCTCCCCAGAAGTCTCTCTCCCAACTCCTGTCTACTCCTTAGCTCCCAGTTAAAAAAATGTATTATTTACAGTGTCCTACTTTTGACATTCAAAGCACCTCACTCTGTTGCCCCTCCCTACATATATGCCCTTGTTTGCTCATATACACCTAACCATCAACTCTGCTCTTCACAAGGCAACCTTCTTCATGGACCCCTCACTAAGACCAATCTTTCTCATCTTAAACCCTTCTCTCTTGTTGCCCCTTATCTTTGGAATTCTATACTCCTCTACCTCAGCCAAGAGTAATTCATCAATATCTTCAAAATTAAATTGAAATCTTACCTCTTGGAGCACTAGCACTGGTTTTAATGCCCATATTTTATCTTTAAGCAACTATTTATTCTATTTTGTATTTATTTTTTTTATTTAATTAGCACCTATAGGCAAATGAACTGTCACTTTGTCTGCACTTGTTACCCTCTTATCTGTTTATATAAATCTTCTTCCTATTTAGATTGTAAGCTCTATGGGGCAGGGACCTGCATCCTCTTGTTTCAATCATGGCCTGGCACTTAGAGTAATGCATTTTATTGATTATAAGCTCGTAATTTATTTCACTTCTTCTCTGTTAAGCACTTTCCCTTGTCTGTATTACAACTGTATTGTTGGATTGTACAGCACTGTGTAACCTAGTGGCGCTTTATAAATAAAAACTATACATACATACATACATATACTTATATATATAAAGTGTATGTATGTATATATTATACTATATTATAATATATATATTATTATATATATATATTATATATATATATATATATATATATATATATATATTAACTAGTGAGCAGCAGCTTAGTTAACCACAATCTGAAAAAGTGATATTAAAGAGCTTAAACTGAAAGATAAGTAATGAAAAAATATTAATTAAAAAAAAACTGAAAATATGAACCAAACCCTTAAAAAGGAAAAACTGAATTTCAAGGTGAACAACCTCTTTCATGACTTGATCATCATTCTTCAGCAGCTGATCTCAGGATCATCTGGACACATTTATCATAAGTCTTCACTTGACATACTTCAAATTTTGCTATGACATAATAACCCTTCTATTATTTTAGAACTGTATAAAGCATTTACTAGTGCCCAACTTTACAAAGCTGTTGGTGGATTTTAGAAGAAGTCATTCCTTTTCCCCTCCTCAGTTATGCTGTCATGGCCAGCATCTGTTACTTCATCTTTGTAGCGCAGTCTATCCTTGTGCACAAGCTTTATTACAGTTAGGTTTATGTGATCATAATAATGCTTCTTGCACATGTACCCACCAGCAGCGCTGCAGAGGTGCAGTGACAGCAACTAGCAGTGATATCATTCATCAGTACTCCTTAACTAAAACATGTTGAAACTTTTTTAGATTAGATGAAGACCAGAAGAAAAATCTCTGGTAATTGCCCCAAAATATTGGTGACTGCTCGGGATAAGTTGGACACAAAGGCAAGTGTTAGAGGAACTCTGAAGCATGCAAGTGTTCCCCTCTTTGGGTAAAGTGCATTTTATGGCTGTAAAGGAGAATTTCACAGAACATTAAAAAAATAAATGATACAATAAAAAGAAAATATTATATTTGGCTTTATATTTCATTTATTCCTGCAATAATTTTGTTCATTAACTTTTTGTGAAAGGATTACCTTTGCATTAATTCCAAGACAATAAGGGTGTTTATAAACTTTTTTTTAACTCTTTTGAGTTTTTAGATTTTTTTCAGCTATTTTGTCAGTTTGAGAGAAATCAGAAAGAGAAAAGTGTTTTTCCATTTTTCATCATTTTACTGCTTTCTTGAAACATATTGAATAGATTGTGTCAAAAAGTGATCAGCAACAAACTTATATGGGTTCTGCTGCGGCGCTGCTAATCTCGGCCTACGCACGATTTATTTTAGAAAGCGTTTTATGCATTTCTTGCAGAGTTACTTGTGTTTGAATGATTTTTGGTATAGGTTACTTGCTTGTTGTCACCGGATTAGAAGTGCTGAGCAGTTTTCGTTGAAAAAGTCACAGGCGATAAGTATGTATTTTTATTTGTATTTATACAGTACCACTTGGTTACTCAGCTCTCTACAGTCCAGCAATACAATTATAATACAGACAATGGAAAATGCTTACCAAAGAAAAATTAAAGTAAATTATAAGCAAATAATCCAGAAGATTCATCACTCTAAGTGCCAGGCCATGGGTGAAACAAGAGGATGGAGGTCCCTGCCCCATAGAGCTTACAATCTAAATAGGAGGAAGACTTACATAAACAGATAGGAAGGTTAAAAAGTAGTAGCAAAGTTGAACAGTAACAAAAAGATATGGGAAAAAAATAGGTGAAATAGTTGGACAGAGCTTTAAGTACAAATTTTTCCACTTTTTAACCATTTCGACCTTTTGTAAATACTGTATGATCCAATGAGCTGAAATAACCCAAGCTAAAACTGTATAGTTCAGTGCATTCTTATGAAGACGTACTGTGTTTTTCTCTTTTTGCTGGTTGTGCCCATCTTTTATCTGTTAGGTTAAGAAACCCCCCCCCCCCACCACCACCACCACTATGTGGTTTACTCTATGGAACTATAGATAATACATATTCTTGAAGTGTCATAGATAGGTCAATGCATGAAGAGGAAACCAGCAAAAAGAGGATCAATACAAAGCCATAAATATCAAGAATTCAGCATCTCAATGTAGTACAAGTACTGTATCAGAATATTAAATACACAAACCCAAAGTGTCATTTTATTTTCCTGGTCCTTGAAAAAGCAGTCACATCCTAAGGAAGGGTTCTAACAGGGAAGAAAGGAAGGTGATATTGTTTGTTAAAGACTGAAATGGCTTAAACCAATTGCAAAGTGGTTGTGAAAAGGGAAAATTTCCAGACGCGGATCTGTCTTTCACCCTATATGTTTGTAATTTTGAAAGCAAATTGTACAGTACATTACATTTTTCAAAAGATCAAAACACATCTATATTATTTTTCTTTTAGGTCAACAAGCAGATAGAGCTTTGGAAAGCACGCACTGATCTAGTAACTGCAGAAGAACAAATATCAGTTCTTATTTGTTACAAACAAATATGTTTTGCTTATCTAAAAATGCAAAAAAATGTTTGAATAGAATTGGGACAAATTATTGTCTCCTTGAAAAAAATGTTTTATGCAGATTTACTATGAAAGTCTGGCAATTAGCACAGTGTAAATCATTGCAAAGCTAAATGCAGATCAATAGATGGTATTATCTTTTAGAAAACATCAACAGCCGTTAGTTCATTATAGGAGAACTAAAGGTCATTAGTACTAGGGGTGATACTTAAGGATGGAGGGATTTTAGGCTCCAGTGTTGTCTTCTGCTCACAATTATAAGCCGATCTTTTATTGATTTCTTATGGCCCTTGTCACAGTCACTTGTATCCTTTCACATTTAGGGGGTTATTCAATAAGGTACGAACTCAACTGTCGAATTCTCAAACAGCGGATTCCCATAGCAAATCCGCTACAATTTCCCCATTGTAACGTCACGACAATTTTTTAATGTTAAGATTGCGCCAATTTTCCCATAATAAAGATGCGACTGCAACAATATTCTCTTTATAGAGTCGCGACTGCGTCAGTAGCAGCCTATTGTGGCTGTCTTTATCTGGCGAATTCACACCTATATGCAACAATTCAGACTTTAGTGAATAACCCCCTTAACTGCCTCCAACATCAACTTCAAAAACTAACTGTTCATTTTCTTCCCAATATATCCCACCCCTAGAGAGGGGGCATTGTAATGAGATAATCGATGTTATTCACTTCACATTTCAATAGTTTAAATGCTATGGCTGATCAGTGTAATATGTGAACAACAAGATGTATGAAACGGGGAGTAAATGGAGATGGTAAAATGGGAAGCTGATAAGGTGCTGGAAAATAAACTGAAAGAAGCAATTGATGATGCCATTGCATTTCATATTACAGGTTTGGATCTTGAAATGCCTTTCCATGCTTCCAGTCAATCACATTATTTTTAAAAAGTAAACAAATCAAACATCTTTAGACTTTCTTTATAGCTTATGCCCAGAAATGAGCAACTGCTTCTGATTCATTTCTTCACATATTCATCAAACTCGGTTATTTTCTGTAATGTGGCTATTTAAGCATCCAACTGTGTGCAAGCTTCTTATTTAGCCTAAGGCAACTGTTCAGTTAAAAGACAATGAAAATATAGCAATGAAAGGAGAACTATAGTCAGATTTCATCTTTACATATGCAGTACTATACCTTAGTGAGAAGCGTTTCTCCCCAGTGGATGTTTCATTTGCAGCAGGGTGGTTTATTAGACAAGCATTTCAAAACTCCCACACCAGGAAATGTATGTTATATAACTGCTAAACACGAGAAGAAAAATCTGCCTGACTGCTATTGGTTAAGCAGTGTGATGACTTTTTGGCCTCATTAACCATACTTTGTTTGCATTCCTGGAATGCAGGAGATTACAGAGACTTGGGCTCGGGAAAGTTAACTTTTGCTGACATTTTGGCCTTGTTTGCCATGCTTTGTTTGCATTCCTGGAAGGCAGAAGATTACAGAAACTTGGGGGCTAATTCACCATTGTGTGTAGTGAGCTGAGAAGCCTTCTGCTCACTTCGCACATGGTGATATGTGCCCGCTGATGTCCTGCATGCAGACATCAGCGAACACATTAAAGGAATTTCAGTCTCGGCGAGGAGACTCGAGTGTTGTCACCGAGACTGAAATTCCTTTAATGCGTTCGCTGATGTCCGCGTGCAGGACATCAGAGGGAGCATATCACCATGTGCGAAGTGAGCCGAAGGCTTCGCAGCTCACTACGCACAATGAGGAATTAGCCCCTTGGGCTCGGGAAAGCTAACTTGTGCGCAGGTGTTACATTACACATTAGTCAAAAATGTCAGGGGGAGTGTACCCTCTCATGGAAAACTGGCCAGTACACGTCACACACACATTTCCTGGTGCAGGAGTTTTCCAGTGCTGTTTCATCTGAAGCAGGATTATTTATTTCACATCTACTAGGGAGAAACACTTGTCACTAAGGTATAGTACTGCATATTTAAAGATGTAATCTGACTACAGTTCCCCTTTAAGTAGCAACATGAACTAGGAATACCATTTAATAGCATGCAAAGTAAATGACATGATGCAAAGAGATACCAATTTGAGATGCCTGGTGAATTTCCACTTTGATGAATAGCCCCCTTACAATTTTAAATAACTGTAACTGTATTCCCGCTGTCCAGTAGAGTCCCCAGTGAGCTGGGAAACATACTGTGTGGAGATAAAAGCATCTGAAGGTTAAGCCTACCTGTTTGCAGTTTAACTGGTGAAATTACCTTCTTTTCTCATTAACAAAACAGAGCCATGTGGTTTTAATTGCAACAGGGAAGAACTAATATTCTCAAGTACAATATCCCCAGGGGTAGAAAGATAACATACAATCCCTTGTGAATTCAGTTTATTGCTCAGATTACTAATTTTCACTTTCCACTTTCCCTATTTAAAACTGTCACACTCTCTATCTTGCTTTTACTGTTCTTTCATAGTATAATCTCATGTTAGATGCATAGCATTAAATAACATGTATCTAATAACACATAATTTTATATAAAGGACATTAATTAACTCTTAATTTCCTTTTAGATTATTGGATTTAGGATACCATTAGCCAAATTATTGCATATTACACATATTTAGGAACTGCAGCAAAAAGAAGCAGGGATCTGACATAGATACAAATAATATTTATTTACTTTTATGAGCCTACCCATTATCTTCTGGTTAATCTCTTCATTTTTATTTGAAAGGTCAATAAAAAAATAAGGTTTGCATAAGCAGTCTGTTGATCTTTAAAAAGGGCAGATTGACTGTTTAAAGAACAAAATAAGTTACTGATATTATGGCTTTGATTTGTAGTTTTATCTTATTCATATATGTACCAGTAATAATGAAGTCTCATACCTACATGTATTATCATACCTCGCAGTTCATGTGATGCATGGCAAACTGTATTTACAGTGACTACATACAAGCTATAGGAATTCAGTGCTGACATATGATTATGGAAGGGATTTTGCATGCAATGAGACAAACTGAGACACACCACTAGAACACAGGGCCAGGCTGAGGGGTAGAAAGCTGCTTAGAGCACTGCTGGAGGGGGGCATTATCTTGGTGCTTGCCCCTCCTCCTTTTCTCTGTCCTTACCTACCTCTTCCCTGGCCTGGCTCCATTTGCTTTCCTCTCTCCATCCCCCCAGCAATAATTTTAACTTTCAGTGATAGACAGGAAGTTGAAGCAGTGCTGGGGAGAGGAATGCTGTAGTGCAAAGCGCTACAGCAGATGGAGATGGGCCACAGAAGAGGTAGGTATGTAGTATACCCAAACTGGGTATATCTCCAAATATTATTATAATTGTTTTCCCTTTATTATTCTCTGTGAAGTAAAAGGTCTCTTGTTTGTCTAAGTTACTTCACTGTACTATTAGCTTCTCAATTAATCTGAGAGGAGGGGTGCCACCTGCTATCAGAAAGTAATTTATGCTTTATGAGTCAGAATATAGTTTTCATAGAAATCTTGCATATGATTATATAATGGGGTGGGATTTGATGAGGGCATGTCCAGAGAACTCACAGGAAGTACAGGTTCTTATGGGAACAGGAAAGGGAAGGAACAACCACCACCATGTGAGGATTACAAATATGATTTACCCCTTGGGGGAAAAGGGACCCTAAGAAAAGGGAAAAACCCTATTAAAAGTAATGGAAAAGAAAGACTTCTGTATGATTTGAGAATAAGACAACCGGTTGTGTGATATCTGTACATTTATGATGTGGATCCAAGTTATGCTTTATGTGTGAGGATTTTTCCAGTTCTTCAGTTAAATAAAGATCAACATGAGTGATGCACCTCTGCCTGGATTGTCACCTTATTCAGAAAGCCTGCCTGCTGCTGGAATGTAAACTGAATTTTCATTTTATCACACTTACACCTAATTCAGAGGGATCATAATACCCAGAGAGTATTCTCCTAGGATTTTATAACATCAAATCCTATAACTTTTCACTGTAGTAGTTCAGACAAGGGTATTTACTCTCTGGCCTGTGACAGGACTGAGTTTTACAACACCCCCTTAGTCTGGCTATTACAGGTAGAGACAGGGAAATGGAGGGGGGAGAGCACTAAGATAGTGCTCCCTCCTTCAGAGGGTATGAAGTATGAAGGAGGGGGCAGCACAGTGGGGTGGGCAGAATAGAGT